>VOQJ01047244.1:10930-25905 GCA_015052665.1 Apistogramma diplotaenia | reverse complement strand
GGGGGTGTTAAAGCCTGAAATTTAGAAATGTGATATTGGGGGGGGGTTCTGTGGAAGAAAAACAAAGTTATTTAAGCCGCAAGCCTTTCCTCTTATTAAAATAGTATCACGCTTTTATTGAATTAAACATGTTTAAGGTAGAGGCAGCAAAAATGGCCTGTGTGGCTTCAGCGCGTTCTCTCAGATAGTCATCTCTGTTCACATTTTCGTTCAAAACATGACCTAACCTGTGTGGGTGTGCATTTGTGATTTTTGTTCCCCTTGTCTGAATGTCTTGTTTTTTCCCCTTCACACAAAAGGCTTCCCACTGCAGCTTTCCTGTTATTTGTTGGCATTTTTGAAGGTGTTATCAGTGAGCTCTTTCTTCGGCACTCCATTACATTCTCACTCTGTATCTAATAATCTTGTCATTTTCCACCACATTTCCTCTACTAAGCAGTCAATTAGTGATGCAATACTTAGCTGCCTTCAAAATCCTCTGAAAATTGTGTCTAAAAGGTTAATGTAATTTCAAAAGCATAAAGTGGATGGAATAGCCTGGATGTAAGTGTGTCTTACTCATTAGAGTTCATCTCCACGCCCACTATCCCGGCCTGGAATCTGATGGAAAACAGGCATTTAAGCAGTCAAACTAGTGTGAACTAGCTGGCGTTCGCTCTATGCATAATTTATAGTCAGAGAAACAGTGAAGTGGTAATTTAAAATAGATCTATATATATTTAAGCCGTGGATTGTAAAACACATGTAGCAGTATTTCAGCTAACTTGCTCTGACACCCTCTCATCTTGCTGGGGTTTACTGTTGTTTCCTCAGAGCCGAAGCAACTGCAGCCATCGCTTCCTTTGCAGTTTGTGACATTTATCAACATCACATCTGACAATAAAAGTCGAAATGTTATGAGGATATATAATTGAAGGCTTATGAAGTAACACACTAGAGAAACCGGGCCTCATATCTTATTTGAAAGTCTCTATCAGCAGCGTGATATCCATGCTATGGCTGTTAGCGTTCTGGGTAGAAGCTTCGGGTCCCTGTAGGCTGTGTGTCTGTATTTGTTACTTTTAAAATGGCATAGTTGCTCTAACCTGGAGAGACCGTGGATTCAGCTTCCATCAAAAGAGGCATTTATTCTTTTCTGTTGCAGCACCTTTTTTGTACTTTGTAATGTGGGCAGATTAAGTGTAATGTCAAGATGTCTGTCAGTCTCCATATTCTCTAGATTTGCAGATACTTTGTGAGCCATCACAGAGGACTTACTGTGATCACTGTTACCTCCAGGAACCAAATATAGACTGCAGTTATTCAGTTCTAACATGCAGCAGCTATAGGGGTACTTAAGTGTTTGATCAGATGGTGAATGCACGTTTCAAGGGGTTAATGTTCGAACTGAGGTTTTTTTTAAAAACAGCAACTGTATGGTAAAGTTATCTAAACCCATACTGTACTTCTCGACTTCTCGTCTTGCGAGTCGATTTCAGTGAACGAAACCACATGAGCTGCCAGCTGCACATACTTACATCAGGTTTCTCCACAATCCACTTCTAAGGACTGCGCTCGCGGCCGTTTCTCGAGAAGCTGGTTTGTGATTTGTGGCATGCAGGACGGATCTGAAGGACAACCTTTCAGTTACAGACGGAGAACAGAGACGGAGCCTGAATCTCCCCTTAATCTTTGAAGTAACTGGTTTATGTCTGAATGTGACAGGTCACAAAGCCCGGACCCATGCTGATTCACTGAGTCCAGCTCATGTTATCATCAGTACTGATTCCTCTCCAAGGTGCTCTTTTGTTCTCCTGCTGCAAGCCCATTGGTTCAAAGGTACAACCTATTATTCACTGCTAGCAAGAGAGTAAATATTTTCATCCTCCGGGCTCACGTTCACATTCAAACAGCAGAGATAAAGGCACAACATTTGTGATGGGTTTATATAGCTTCAGACAAAAACCGAACAACACAAAAATTGTCTTTGGCACATTTTAAATGCATCTTGAACCTTTGACTCATTGTCACCCTTTTATCCTACCACCCCTCACTAGAGGAAAGCGATAAGATGTCTCATATCCGTTTACTTTTCAACATTATTCATGCTCCTGAAGGTGTTTTGTAGTTTTGTTCCCAATGCAACTCAATATGTCTGTGCCAAAGGCTTTGGAGCCGCCGAAAAACAACCATCTTCTTGTGAATAATGTATTTTTGCTATTCTTTTATGAATTTTACAAAAGGTTAAGTCGTATAAAGAGCAGGACATTACAAAAAAGAGTCAACTTTGTCAGCTCATTACTTTAGATGTCACTGCATCACACATGTGAGGTGAGAGTGTCGTGGATACCAATTAACCTACTAACCTGGGTTGCTGGGTGGGGCATGGATGGTGCTGGAGGGATAGGTATCTTACAGAGACAGATGTTTCCCTGACTGAGGTTCTGCTGAGTTTTTGGTTTGAAAGACTGGCTTTCTAATGAGTTCCCTGATGTGCAAGCAGATGAAAGTGGTTGTCCTGCAGTAGCACGAAGCCAAATTTAAACTGCCACTCACAGTTTTGTCTGCCTGTCTATGTATATGGTTAGAATTTCATCTTATTAGTATTTTCCTCAGATTGTACAGAGAGACTGTTTTGATCTTGTGCCCAATGCAGCATCTTGTTGAAGCAGACACACAGGAGCTGCTCTCTCCTCCGCAGAGCAATAAAGACCTGTGTAACATCCATGAGGTTGGAGCCGTCCCAGATAAATTAGTTACCGAATTAGCTCCTGTAGAATCCACTGTGGATGTGTGATTGATGTGATCCCAGGTCTGACCTCTGCCCCTTTAAGCCTAAGGCTGTTGTGGGGACTGGCGCGGTAGTTATGATGTGTACCTCTCATCAGCCAACAGCCAATCAGAGGGAGGCCCGGCCTAGTTCACCTCATGCTGAAACAGCATGATGGTGTTTTTATTAGCTTTAAAAGGATTATAATTGTGTGCTAAGTACTCGCCTGTCCGTCACACAGATGGAAGTTGAACCTTAATCCTCATTCTGGAAGATTTCCTGCAGTTTTAGGTGGAGAGGTTTTTATGCCTGTTTTTTTGTCTTTTTGTGAAACTTCAAAATCCTCTTTTCTCTCACAAAGCCTCTGGGAGTCTAATAAATGTCCCCTGGCACCTGGATCGCTGGGCATTCTTATAACACGTCATAACCTGGGATGTTTTAATAACACTGTCCCAAGCACATCAACTATTGACTTTCTAAATGTGTTACAGATGTTTGTTTTTTTTTTCTTCTCAAGAATGTTGGCAAGCCAATCCTCTAAGCACTAAAGCCGAACAACTCTGAAGTGTAAAACATGTGAGACGATTTATTATTCCTGCAAAACATACACAGTCCCACATATGGGCTTTAGCCTTGTGCCACTGGGACATCCGCAGCTCTTTCTACTTAATCTGAGCCACTCATACAAACCAGCTAATTAGAATTAGTTTGACTACACTTAAGCTCATGAAAAACATATCATGAACGTTTATCCAGTGCTTAATTGACACCTTAAAGGAATACATATTCATAAACACACACACTGACTGCTTAAAGCTGCCAAAGACTGAATGTCAAATTTAATTGGGGTGTGCTGAAAGATACACGTGCCTGCTCAAGTAAAATATAGTATATGTATATGTATGTATGGTAGTTTTGTTCATTCATATTCATGCAGTTGCCACAATTACAGAACCATGCCAATTATAACACACCGAGATGAATATCAATAGGTTAAAAAAATGTAAATTTGGGTTAGCACTTTATGTAGTGACAGTTTCAGACTACATATAGTGAACATACATTATAGTGCCAAAAGTATTTGCTCATCTTCCCTCGCATGCATATGAACTTGAGTGACATCCCCTTCTTAACCCACAGAGGTTAATATGATGTCGGCCCACCCTTTGCTGCTATAACAGCTTCAACTCTTCTGAGAAGGATTTCCACAAGGTTTAGGAGTGTTTATGGGAATATTTGACCATTCTTCCAGAATCACATTTGTGAGGTCAGACACTGATGTTGGAGGAGAAGCTCTGGCTTCTGTCGTGTTGAGGTCAGGATTCTGTGCAGGCCAGTCAAGTTCTTCCACACCAAATTCACTCATCCATGTCTTTATGGACCTGCTTTGTGCTCTGGTGTGCAGTCATGGTGGAACAGGACGGGGCCATCCCCAAACTGTTCCCACAAAGTTGGGAGCATGAAACTGTCCAAAATTTGAAAGTTCCTTTCACTGAAACTAAGGAGCCCAATTCCTGAAAAACTACCCCACTCCATAATCCCCCCCTCCACCAAACTTTACACTTGGCACAATGCAGTCAGACAAGTACCGTTCTCCTGGGAACCACCAAACCCAGACTCATCCATCAGATTGCCAGATGGAGTGTGATTCATCACTCCGGAGATCATGTCTCCACTGCTCTAAAGTGTAGTGGTGGCGTGCTTTACACCACTGCATCCAAGGTTTTGCATTGTGTTTGGTGATGTAAGGCTTGGGTGCAGCCGCTCGCCATGGAAACCCATTCCATGAAGCTCTCTATGCACTCTTCCTCATTTTACCTGGCTAAATCACCATGGAAACGTATGTTGAACGTGTGATGCGGTCAGGTAGAAGCACTGTGTTTTCACTTATTCTTTTATTTATAGCATGTTTTATGATTCTCTGCTGGGGGGAAAGGACTCATACCTAACTAAATATATCATGGGAATGTGCATGCATTCATTTGGTGATGCAGAACATGCATACATGTTTTTAGACTCGATTTTGATCTGCTGCTAATTCTCTTTTACGCTGGAGGAACCGCAGAACACACACCAGGAACACCTGTTCAATCAGTCAAATTAGTCTCACGTTTCTCTGCCGACTCGATGATTTCCATGTTTCCTTTGCTCGGCTGGACACATTCAAACACTTACAGCTTCAGACCTCTGAGCTAAGCTGCCGTGTTAAGTACACAGCAGCACTGAGCACTCACTTATAATATAATTAACTTCAATTAAAATGCTTAAGATCAGAATTAATCCCTTCTCTGAAACAAGTGTTGTATTTTATCATTTTTAGATTCATTTCAGAAACTATGAGCACATTTGCTCAGCAAACAGGCGGTGACTGGTTTAATTGATCGCTCTGGTGCAGAAGGACGCAATGAGCCTGTCTTTAAATCAACTGCAGGTGATCAGAAAATGGAGAACAGGTGTGCTGATGAAGCCTGGCCACAGCTGCTGATGCCACTCCTCCAGGCTGGGTTTCCTGGAGAGGCAAAACCACGGAGCAGGAAGCGAGAGGAGGCTGGAACGGCTGGGGCTGTGACCCTGCTGAGGTTTTAATTGATGGCTACCATCCCCAGGTTGCGTTAATCCTGCCTCATATTTCCTTAGCTTTACATTAACCTAAATAAAAATTACTCATCTCACCCCACATTCCTTTGCAGCTATCAGCTGCAAGCAAAACAGATCTGCAAGCTCCTCTAGCAGCGCCTCAGGACCTGTTTATTTTCACATTATGTCAGATTTATTGTCAGCAAAACAGAACTGAGGTCACAGTTCACTGCGAGCACCAAAATCCCAATCATTTTCCTCGCCCTCACTCACGAACAAGGCAGATGTGTTCTTTGAATAGCCTTCATTGTGTGACGGCTCTAATTGTCATTTACCACACTCTGAAATCAAGCACCACACAAAGGAAGAAGGACGTGTTTGTGAGCCGCAACTCTTAGCTGGAGCGAGAAATGAGGTGATCAGAGGCACCGAGAGAGAAAGAAAGGAGGAGACACAGATATTAAATGTTTGAAAGAGTGATGCAGCAGGAGTTGTTGATGAGAGGCTGTAATTGTGTAGGAGGGAAAGCTAAGAGGCAGGATGGGAAGAGGAATGAGCAGAAGGAAAGAAAAGAGGCAAAGAAAACACATTAGGACAGAAATTACAGAGATGGAGGGATGAGGGGCCAGAACAGGAAGAGTCAAGCAGAGAGCATAATTTGCGAGACAGAAATGGACCACGGACCAATGTGGTGCTTAATTCGCCGGTTTTACGTCACGGAGAGCTCTCGTGGGGATCGCACGTGTGCAGCCAGTGCGCTGTTTTCTATTAGTTTAGGGTGTAAAAAGCATATTGAGCTGGTGAAGACGCGGGAAAGTCACGACATGTTGCTTGTCAAATTGTGTGGACTGTAATCTTGAGAGGTGCGCTGGTAGTTTGCACTTCCCGGATGTCCCTACTGGCTGCAAAATTACCTTCAATTACAGTGAGCTGACCAGCAGGCCTTGAAGTAATTGGCACATGGCAATGCTTTCAACAACTCTTCTTTATTAAATCGAACGCTAAATTGGCTTTTGCCATTAAGCCAGTGAAGCAACACTGCCGCTCCCTATCAATGCTAATGGCACTGTTGCTCATTGCTTTGACGGATCTGCACATAAATATGGTGTGAGGTCTTGAGCTCCCATTTCATTGCCCAGGCTTGCAGAGTTGTGTAGGATCTAATGGGTCAAAGTGAAGGGTTGTTTAAGTGTTGTTGCTTCCCATCAGATGCCAGCTGCATCTCTAACAATGGCCCTAATATGTCCCACTTGCCTTTCAGCAGCGCTGTTCGGCCGAGTTTCCGTAAACAAGCTAAAGTGAAGTCGGGGAGGTTAAAGTCGGCTGTTGGTGATGTTACCCGGCGAGGGAGACGTCCTCCGCATGCGAGGCTTGGCCTTTGCCGTGATGCCTGGGAATTCTTCATATTACGGAAGTCTCAGCAGCACAATTTGCACTGGTGATGAGTGATGTCCGCTACATCCTGCAGCGTTTTTGGAGTGGCCTTTTTGTGATAAAGGGCATCCTTGTCAAAGAGTTCTTGTTTGTAAGACAGTGAATCCACCTCTGGAGGCAATACAGTGATGTACTGAGGTTCGTTTATGCAAAGCAGAAATATTTTTGAGCAGAACACAAAAGAAATAGACAAAACGACAAAGGTGCTGAAGACTGAAGGTGTTTGAAGGTTGTTAAAGTACCAAAAAGGAAGTAACGGTATCACTTAAAAAAGCCATCAAACATACCAAAGTTTCAGCCATCAGCACACGACAAAAAAGAAGAGTCCCATGTTCCTTGTCTTCCTCATCTTATACACAGTTCTGTCCAAAGGTTTTGAGTCATTTCTAAAAAGATTCATTCTCCAGACTTCCTCAGGATCTTTACTCTTTGTAGGTGACCATTTTCAGTGAGAGCGAGTGTCTTCAGCCCCCTGTAAAACACGGTGGAGGCTCTGTCATGCTTTGGGTCTGCATTTGTTTGATGGAACTGTGGAAGCAGAACAACACTCTCAAAATTGGACCCACAATAGTAGAATCTAGAAAGCATTTGATTGCAATGGCTTCCTTTTTCAGCGCAACACTGAAACATAATCATACTGCCAGTGCAGTAAAACTATGAACTTTTCATATAATAATTAGTAACGGCCGCTCATTTTCTAATGCGAATATGCAATCTGAACTTCAGCGTTAGCAGTCGGTGTAGAGCAGCCACCTTGTTCCATACTGTATGAATTAATGATGGAACTGATTAAGACATGAAAACGTCTGAAAACCGTCAAAACAACAACAAAAGCTCACGAAGTCTCGTAACGGCTGTTTTAAATGTGGTCAGTTGGGTGCAAACAGCTTGGATTTTTTATTAGAAATGTTAAGAATAAAGAAATGTTCTCATTAAATCCATATTATTCCATATTAATTCATGTTTCTTTAAAAGCGATCGTCTCCTCAGTTTTCTCCTGATCACAGCGGCAGGAAATGACATGTCACTCTCTTAGTCTCTCAGTTTCCCCCTGGGCTGCATTAAAGTTTCATCACATGTAATAAGTAGTGATTTCAAAGCGTAACGTCAGCGCAGAGGGTGATGGCTTTGTGCTGAAACGCCTCTTAGTTCACCGCACTTTACAGCTGCTTAGTGATCCCGCTTGATCTCATTTGACTCTGTCCAAGATGGACAACAGATCAGGAGCCAGAAGTTAAATACATGCATGTGTTGTGCTGGGCAGTGTGTTTCTGCACAATAACTGACCTGGACTCACGAGCCACGGCGTGAGTCCATCGGGTTCGGTCTCCCTGTTGGCATATTATCCATCTTCCATCAAAGCAAATAGCTGCATTTGCAGTGTCTTGTACTAAGTGTGTGTGGCCCACATGTTGACTATTAAATTGATCTGCGCAGGCATCACACAGCAGTTGTCAGGGTTTTGTTTCTGTTCATATGAGGTGATTTTTTCAGATGAAAAATCTGGTGCATTTTAACCAGAGTGTTAATTTACACATTGAAAAACGACTAATTATTCACAGTCTAGTGTAAAAAGGGCCATCATGCTGTGCACCATGATCGTAGACTGGCACGTCTGAAAAATGAAACCAATGCATTCATTCCACCAGCAGGGGGCCACCTGTGGTAGCACAAAGAAGTGCGACTTCATAAAAATCTGCTGCTGACGTGATCGCTGCCTCATTAAACATTTACTCGACGAGTTTATGGTGATACAGTGTCTGATACAAGCCTCGGCTACTTTGATTGACAAGTTGCTTTTGTATGAGCGTGTCGTGTCCTCGGTTCCTGTCGGAGACGTCGGCTGCCAACACGATAAACTTAAGCTTACAATATGGAACTTAAACCATCATTGTTGCTCGTCTTTTAGACGTTGAGAGGGTGAAGTGCACATGTCTGAAGATCTCATGTGGTCTCTAAACATGTGCCATGAGATGAAAAGGCCCAGCAGAGCCTCGGCTCCCAGAGAAAGCTCAACAAACAGCTGCTGTAGTTGTTATTGTGTCACCATCAAGCCCACTGACCCACCGCTGCGCTGCCTGGTTCGGCGGCTTTACAGCGAACCACACTATCACCTCTGTCCTAGGGAAAGCCAGCTGTACCATAATTGATGCAGCCCACCACAGACCATCAACGCTGCCCCCCTCCCCCCTCTGTAAGAAGACCCGGGGCTATAAAGTGCTGGCGTGGCTCATGTATACATAAGGTGTCTTTTGAGCCTCGATGTTAGCAGCCTTGGGTTGTGGCATCTGTCACCTCCAACTTGTCATTTGTGAAGTTTATTGTTGTGAGGGGGCAGCACTCCGGACAGGGTTCAAACCACGGCCACCCGGTAATGAACCTGCGACTTTCTGACCACCGCAACCACTCGCCCTGAATTCTAATGCAGACTTTGTGTGTCTGAGCATTAATATCCAAAGGACACCCTTGACAAAACAGCATTATATAAAGCCCCGGGGTGAGAATGCGTTGACTTTACAGTCAGACCAGAAGTCCTATAAGTATTTTACCAAGTCGCATCATTTGAGCCACCTGATACTTTTTCTTATGAGGCACCTTTGGGTGCTAAATTAGCCGTCTGAACAAGATTTTCTGCCATTACATTGAGCAGTAAAAGTGAAAACTATGCCTACACGTTCATCTATGATGTCATCAACAACCCCATTTCTTAAGCTGGTGGCACTTAAAAATGGATGCTGTTCTGTGGATCAGCAGTGAGTGTTTTTCATCCTGTTGGTCCCATGAAAGTGGGGAACTATTTAACTGGCATCTGTTGGCAAATCGAAGACGGCACGGGATATTTTTGTTGCTCACCGACTGGAACACCGAGCCGCTGTTGGCTGAAGATATACTGTGAATTAAGAGGAATTCTGATGCTAGTTTCTGGGAAGATTTAAATTTGTCAAGTGGGTCAGAATTTCAACATTGTTTCAAACAACAGAGAGCCAGAAATAGAGCTTTTCGCATCTGTTTATCCTCTCAGCAGAATCAGTGTTTGCGGGGAAGGAGGGCTCTATCTGCTGCATCATTTTGGAGCCATTAAATAAAAATGCAAGATTTGAAGTCTTGTATTTTTAACTCCTTAGAAAAGTCAGAAAAGCCTTAAAGGCACCATCTTAATTGAGGTGATGTGAATTTCTAATTAACTGGGAAGAATTGATTTGATTGCAGTGTTAATTGGCACCCAAACCAGTGAGCCACAGGGCTGCACGAAGGCGTGTGAACCTGATGCGTGAACACACATCTGCTTTATCTTCATGTCTTGTATTAGCTTGTTTCGAGGATTCCTCGGCTCACGGGTTTAGAAAGGCGACGACTTCCCCACCAGTGGGTCCGCGTGGAAGGAGCCAGCCAGCAAAGAAACTTTTGAAACCAGTTTTTGTAAAGTTACTGAGGTATGGCTTCATCTCAGAACAACCGGACATCCTGCTGCTTCTTAAGTTACCCACAAGTATAAAACCAAGAACTCCGCAACACGTTAAATGGGCCGAGGCTGCAGGGTCGGCGTTGGACGCTAACAGCCAACATCCTTCCAGAAACAAGTCCAGCCTTTTGCAGTTGAAGCAGCCGTTCTTTGGGCAGTTATGAAGCATGAACTCAGTTAATCTGAACTTCAGTGGTCACTGAGACATGAAAACTGCATGTGTGGAGTTACATGATTTGGCCATCTCAGATTCTATTGTGAGCTATTTACTATTTACTCAATCATAATGCATAAGTCTGTGTTAAGGTCTGTGTAGCGGCTCCAGGATGTAGTGGCTCACACATTCACCTCACAATTCCCAGGAGGAGACGCAAATCCCTTTGGGATTTCATCAGGAAGGGCACAACGCCGTAAAAAACCTGCCAAATCAAACGTGGTGCCACCTGCAGTGGAAACGATCTGACAGGCTTTGTTTTCGGTTATTTCACCCCATCCTCCACCTCAGCACCGCGACACAGATCAATGCATCATCGCACAGTTGGGTGATGGGTGCAGAAAAACCCCCCGCCATGCTTACTGCCTCTTCTTTTCCCTCAGTGCTCAAGACAAATCAACAGGAAGTTCTGCCGCTCTCCAGCTGTTCCAGTGTTGCTACGCTGGCAGTCGCCAGCGACCAACGTGAGGCCGGGCCGACGTGGATTCCTGCTCCGCCTGTTTCACGCTTCCCTGCAGGTGCGTGAGTGGTGGGGGTGATTCCCGTCACATTGTTGATATAGTCCAAGTCCGAGCTTTGGGATGAATTCGCCAAGAAGACAACGATTCCAAGCTGCACCCCATCAACAACCTTCCAGCCCCCGTCTCCTTGGCAACCCAGCTTTCTCTCTCTTTTTTAGGATGATATTGAAAATCTCTTTTTCTATCTGCACTTCCAATGTAATTCTGTCTTCACTCAACAGGCATCATTAGCCTTTTGCATTCAAGGCTGTTTTTTGAATGGCCCTGGGTCTTAAAATATAATAAAAAGGTCTAGACTCTCTTGAACTTTCATTTTAATTACATGTTAAAGCTTTCAAAATTAATCATATTGTACATTTTTAAAAAATGTCTTGTTTTTGGTCCTTGCATGCGTCATTCAGGCAGCAGATCTACTCCATCGTTTCAAGTGCTTCATACTCAGCAGGGGACATTTCTGCAATAACAGAAAAAGATGAGGACTCGTCTTTTTTCCTCGTCTGCGAGCTTGGGTAGGTGAAGGTGTTCTCTCATCAAGAGCATCAAGGTCTGGCTGTTTTGTTGTTGTTCTCTTTGGTTTGGTGGTTTGTGCTGATGGTCTCATCGAAATGAGCAGGTAACAGAAGACGTGAGGCACCAAAAGAGGAGCCGGACAGGAAGAAGAGATCATCAGATGGATGAGATCCACACTTACAACAGTTCAGGCTACCATATGACTGATTTTACTGCTACAATAAAAATCAGCGATGTACAGTACTGTGCAAAAGTCTGGAGCCACCTTTTATTTAATATTGCAGCTGCCAATCAGAAGCTTTGTTGGTGAGCAGCAGAAGGATGAACTGAAGGGCTCCTCTGTCAGACCTGCCACTTCTTTTGCCCCCCACTTGCCCAGTTTCCTCAGATTTGTGTTTGCAACAAAGATACAATGTAAACTTCTTCTTTGCTAATTCGTGTGTTATGTGTGGACACAGCACTGTGTCATCAGGTGCTTTTAATGTGTGAAAAAACATCCTTCTGAAAATGGTCAGGTACAACAACAGGACTGAAGAAGCAGCTGAAGTCTAAAGAAAAACTTCACAAAACCACTTTAAAAAATGAAGACAAAGGCTCCATGGAAACAAAATATAAAGAAACGAGTGTCTCTGTGCTTTTAATGATTTTAATTACTTTCGATTTTAGGGTGAAATCACAGAAAAACACGGATTTGATTTGATGATGTAAAATTATATCTGTGACCGCAGTTTTGAAGCTACAAGTTGTTATCATGTCAAAGGTTGTTTTGACTTGTGAAGGTCAAAACAACCTTCAGACTCTGTTTTTTGTTAACCCCCCCACCACACACACACACACACACACACACACACACACACACACACTGGACACTCCTGCGGTTTCAGCAGCAGTAATTTCCCCTCAGCTTTCAGAGCCACAGGAAATGATGGGAGTTGACAGCTGCGTCCCGCTGTTTGATTTAATCAACTCGGTGTTTCTCTGTTTTATATTGATTCATGTTGCTGACCCAGAAAGGTTAATAAAACATCTCTGAACCAAACATGTGATACTGATCTCAAAATATATGTATTTTTTTTCCTCATGTTCACACCTTTAAGAGATTTTTTTTTTCACTACAATGACCTCAAAGTGGAACTAAAAGCTGCATCACCTTAACAACCTTAACAGAAATAAAATGTCCACGTCAGCTGAAAAGGTGAACAGAATTAAAGTAATATTAGCTGGTTTAGACTCCGAGCTTCTGCAACTGTAACACCGAGAAATCTCCACACTGGAGCTTAGGTGGGTGCCGGGGTGGTGGAGGGGTTGCAACAACAGGCAGTGATGCAGAATAAACTGCAGCTTTCTGCTTAGAAGTCATCAATTGCATAGGTTGCATTTTGGTCCAGTGCAGCATCCTCCCTGCTTTTAAAATAAATCAGTATTAAAAATACTAAATGAAAGTTTTTTTTATCTCCTGTTGTTGTCAACAGAAAGCTGCAAAGACTAATATCACTGCTCTTGTTTCCTTTCAACTGGAAATTATAACCAAACACATTTTTCTCCCACACTTTATATCCTCTGAGCCATTAGAAATAATGGACTGCAGCTACATTATGCCACTGACCCAGAATGCATTGCAAACACACAGGTAACACTGACCTTTGCAGGTCAGAATCTGTATTTAAGGTTTTCTCTCTTAAATGTTCATGAGCTTTTATAAGTGTGGTTTAGCATATTAAGGTGCACAAACGGAAACAAATGGGGCTCTGTTTAACTGAACTGAGTCTGGCTGGTAGGACAGGAGTTTGGTGCGTTTTAGTGATGCAGTGCAGCTTGCACAGCCTGGGTGAACTAACTCACAGGAAACTTTAGACACACACTGCTATGACAAAGACACACAACAAGGTGAAACATCTTAAACCTGCTGAAAATAAATAAAGACATGAATGAAAGTCTGAGGATTAATATGTATGAAGATGCATCTGTCGCCAGTAGCAGTGCCAGTGTGAAGGCCAGTGGACAGGTGGGACTCAGAGAAAAATGAAACCGGATAATTCACAGGAAAATATCCAGGTAAGACAGTGACCGCCATAGCAACGGTGCCGGCAACACAAACTGTGGTCCGATCAACGATCCAAGGAAGACTGACTGGAAAACGCCAGCTTAACTAGTGGCCTTGATGAGGTCATCAGGAACAGGTGAGTCTCATGGCTTCCAGGTGAGTGTGATCAGAGGGCGGAGACTCAGTCTGGGCCCCGCCCCTGACCACCAGACAGGACACAACAACAAAGGAGGACCCTCGGTAACACCCACGCTGCAGGATCTGTTGTTGTTGACTTCAGCTCATAAAGCAGATAAAATGCTGACATTTCATTAAACAGAATTAAACGCATTTAGCAGTTTATCCCAAACGTTCAATAATTGCAGCTTACTCATAGTTTATTAACTGATAATACTTTGTTGACTTTTTAACTTTTTTTTAAAAAAAAAGTGTTTTTGAAACAAACAGTGAATTGGCTGATAAGTGGCCAGACTTTAAATTAAAATGTCAGTGAATCTTTTCTTTGGAAATGACATTTTCCAGGTGGTCTGAAAATCGAACGACTGCGATGAATCATATTAATTTAGCTTCAAAAAAAGAAAACAAACAAACAAAAACAAAGACTTCGCCATCATTCACAACTGCTGATCCCAGCAGAACCTCGTTTGGCATTCAGATGAACACGATTTTGATTCAAAATTAAAATTTAAATGGCATTTTGCTGCTGAATTTCAGTGCATTAATATTAGAAACTGTATTTACACTTGCACTTGGAGTGGTTCAGCCCCGCAGTTAAAATTCAGGGTAATGGCTTTAATAATAAATAAAACTGTTGCTGCTGTGGTTGCAAGTAAGAAAAAACTAATTAGCATTTTTCACCATTTCAGTGAGGAATTTGAACAACATCAGTGATAAATTAGGCACTTTGCACCTGAAAGCGTAAAAGAACCAATTAAATAAATTGGCTGTTTGTTTCACACCTTTCCACCCATTTTTTACAAGACAGGAGGTGGCTGAGTGTCACGGGCTCTTACCTCCAAACGTGCTCAGCTTCATTTCTTTAATTGGACACTTGTGGAGACCTTTGAACACGCTGCAGATGTGTTCTTCTTTGTCTCAAATAATTGTCTCTCACAGTAGTCATTATGGAAGAAAAAACAAAAAAACAAACGTCCTCGCCGGCGCTTCGTGCTTTCTTCGAATTCCCCCATTGTTTTATCGAGTGATAACTAATTAGAGAAATGGGTTTCTGTGGCACGTGCTGAGGGATTTGATTGTTGCCTGAGTGGCAGATGCTTTTGACGTTTTGTGACAATGTCATCTGACAAAAACAAGAAGGAAAAAAGATTTCCTTTGATTTACTTTTTAGAGTCTACTGTCATGTGGTGACACCCCCCCCCCCCCCCCCCCCCCGTTTTTTTTTTTTCCCCCCTCACACCCCCCCCCTCTTTCTTTTTGGACCATTTTCACTTGTCTTTTTTTTT
>VOQJ01047243.1:32358-43953 GCA_015052665.1 Apistogramma diplotaenia | reverse complement strand
ATATTGGACTAGTGGATAAATATTGGCTATTGGACACTGCAGGGGTGATAGATATTGACCAGTGTGAATAATATTGCACAGAGATGTGGGTATAGCACAGTTAGAGGGTGTGTGTGTCTGTGTGTGTGTGTGTGAGTTCAGGGTGGTTATTGCTCTGGGAAAGAAACTGTTCTTGAGACTGTTTGTTCTGGCTTTGATGCACCTGTAGCGCCTGCCAGAGGGCCGCAGGTCAAACAGGTCAAAGTCAGGGTGTGAGCTGTCCTTGGTGATGTTCTTGGCACTGCTGGGGCAGCGGGAGGTGTAGATGTTGATGTGGAGGGGGGCTGGGTCAGTCCTGTGTTTCCTGAAGTCAATGATGATCTCTTTAGCTTTCATGATGTTCAGTGTCAGGTTGTTCACTGAGCAGGCCTATCCCAGCTGTCATGGGATGAGAGGCAAGGTACACCCTGTACAGGTTGCCAGCCTGTCACAGAGAGACAGACAACCATGCACACTCGCATTCACACCTAGCCCCAGTAAGTGCATGTGTTTGGACTGAGGAAACCCATGCAGATACGGGGAGAACATGCAAACTCCACACAGAGAAATTCCACCAAGGTGGAATTGAACCCAGACCTTCCAGCTGGTATTCTTGGCAGCAGTGCTAACCACCACACTGCCCTACTGCCCTATTATATTTATGATTGAAATAATCAGATTATGATTGATTATTATTTCAGAACCTTTTATTTTCTAAAGGTATTTCATACAGTTAAACTCAAATATAAATGCAAAAATGAATCAGTTCACATTATTTAACTGCATGTCGAAAAGTATAAAATCTTCAGGCGCTTCAAATGACTTGAAGGAAACAGGGTTGCCAGGTTGCGGCATGGTTGCTTCAGTTTGTACGTAAAAATAAACAAAAATCCCAGCGCGCTTATTATATTATGCATTGCGCTTCATTTTATCTTCCAACATGTATGAGGATATTTTAGTATTATAATTATTATTTAAACCTACACTTTCATATTCCCGGAACCGTGAACATTGTTCTTCAACGAGCTCACGGAGGCGGTAACAGCGGGACTGGGCGGTCGTTGTGTTGGGAGGAGTCAGTCCCACGTACATGGCAACATCCACCGTCGCTTTGTTAACGCTTCATTGAGCCAAGATGGCAGATTTCGACGAGCTCGGCGATGAAGAGAAGGTAATGCTGTATTAATAAACCATGCAGTAACTATCGTTTTAGTTCTAGCCTTTGTTGTGAACAATAGCGCAGTTGTGTGAGATCTTTGCAGTCGAGCATGAATGACCAAGAGGGCCGTGTTTGCTGTCTGTTTAGTACTAGCTAAACCAAGGCAAGGCTGTATTTTGACAGCTCAGAGCTGAAGCTTGTGTCCCTCTTAAACATAAAGTAACTTAACTAAAATTAAGTAACTTAACTAAAACGCTCGTTTTAATTAGCATCTGCAAGCAGCAAACGGCTGAAGTCGATGCCTGATATTGCTTTTAACTTTGTAATGGTTGGCAAATGCTAAATCTAAGGAAGTCCAGCTACTTCCTGCATTTACAGCAAGGATAATGACAGAGCACCGATAGCAAAACACCACCCACACCCTGCAAACTTTCACGTTTAGCTTCCTCAGCCGGTTTTGATAGCATCAAGCTTTAGTTAAACCGCTTGAACCGCGTATGAGTTTTGTTCTGATATGTTATAAATGCGCTGTAGGCCTGCGTCTTACTTCTTTTTTGGCACTAGAAACGCATGGCACTTGTCTCCCTGCAGTGTTGTTGGGCCAGGCAGTGACTTGTGCTGCTGTCTGTATCATGCTGCAACTTGTAAAATAGCGCATTGCATTCCTGAAGCTGATGGTCTGGCCAGGAGCTTACAGATCTAAATATCACTTCAGTGAATTCTTAAAATAAAAGTCATAGGTTGATGTGATAACGAGAGTAAAAAATAATAAATTTGAGCTTTTCTGAAGAGCCTGAATTAATAGTGTGTTCATCTAAGTTTAAATTACATAATGGAGAAGCTGAGTCTGTGCCTAGCAGTGTCCTGTGGGCTCTGGGCTCTGAATGGAGCCACAATGCCTGGGCCACTCTTAAACTAGGTTAGTCATTGTAATGTCCTCCTGCCCTTTCAGCAGGACAGCCCAATTGTAGGTCAGCGCCAGCTGCAGCCCTGAAGGCTTTAATAATCCTGTCTGCCTGACAGATAGCATCGCTGGCAAAATCGTACAATAATGCTGCAGTGACGTCAGGGTTTTAGTACAGGGTTATGGTGTTAAGATGGGGAATTTCTGCTTAGAAATGAAGTTGTAAATTGTATGAATGAATACATTCACACTAGTACCTTCCTCAAACTTGTTTCTCCTTTTTTTTTATTAAGTGGACTCATTTTCCACCAAAGGTTCTTAGAAGAAATGAAACACAGATGCCTGCTCATGTTGTGGCGATTCTTTTTATTTAAAGTGTTATGACAAAATGTCTTATTTGTTTCCAGGTCCGTATTGCAGCTAATTTTGTGATGCATGCTCCTCCAGGAGAGTTCAATGAAGTTTTCAATGGTGAGCAGCCATTACACCTTTAGTACTACTTGCACTTATTGTTCAAAGAAAAATGTGATCATGTTTATTTTGCATTACTTGTTCTCAGATGTGCGACTTCTGCTCAACAATGATAATCTTCTCAGAGAGGGTGCAGCTCAGTAAGTTTCCTTCTTTCTTTTCATTTTTTTAGTAGAAGTTATTATGCTACATTTTCAAGTATTGGGAAATTCATCTCAAAAATTGTCAAGAAGCGAAATGATTTACAAGAAAACACCGCCAAGCATCAACAGCTACACTGATTTGAAGAGATATTGCTATGAAATCCCTCGACTGCATTGGCTTGTACTGTTATTTTCCCCTTATCTGACTGATGCTGAAAAAGTCAGTCTGGTGGTTTTTAAAAAACCTCTGACTCATGTTGTGCCAAAGCTTGAGGCAGTGTAGTTCCACATGGTCCCTGGAAATGGTACCTGTGACACATCAACACACACACACACACAGAGAGAAGGTGAGAATTCTAGGTTTGAAGACATGGACAGTATGATGTCACTTTATTTAATAAGAATCCAGTTACTTGGCCGACTTACGTGAAATATTCTGATTTTGGCGTTGTATGCAAATTAAACTCCGCCACTGGAACACCTCTGGATGCAATCCGGGGGCCAAACATGGCTGCTGGGTAAACAATGGAAGATGTGCCCACCTGTAGGAAAACAATGAACAATGAGCTCCAACTAGTGGCAACTTTAAATGAGAAGAACACCATTTTAGGCTGAGTCTTTCACAAATTCCAATATGCCTATTAAAATGAAGATAACTCACCACTAGACAGAGATCAGAGGTTTCAATTTCTTTTTCCACCTTGGTCAGAATGTGAGAGTCCAGCGTCTCGCCAAAGAACACCACGTTGGGCCTCAGCAGACCATTACAGTCTCTGTCATCACACCTAGATCCAGGAATATCAAACAGTAATTCCATCCTCACTGATAGAGATGTGGTCAGAAAAGTAACATGCTTGATAGTTAAAGCTCATAAACTCTGTTGGCTGTTTCCGGCCACACTTACAAGCAAAACCAAATTTGAAATATTCACAGCGCACCGCTGCCCCCGAGTGGAAGAACTGACTTAACCATCCGCAACATGAGTGGAGTTTAAAGTAATTTAGCAGCAAAGAGCTGCAGGTCTGCCAGCAGTTCAAAAGAGGAGGAGGAAGAGGATGTGGACGATGGTTGACGTAACCCTCTCACAATAAGACTGATGACATGTTTCCCTTATGTTTGCATTTGGTCGCTTATTTCTGTTTTCTTACTCAAAAAATATTGTTTTTAATAGTTTCCTTCATCGAAGGGAAAGATTTCCCCGCAAGCTTGCCCGCACGAAATTATGTAAATGCACAAGCAGCCAAGCAGACTATTCCTCAGAGTTTGCATAATCATTCTCATTTGCAATTAGAAGAGGCCTGCTTATTATTTTGGTGCAGAATTTCAGCAAACTAATTCTGTCTGACTGACTGCAGGAATGCAAAGAGAAATGCAAAACAAAAAGCTTAGCATATCTGTGTTATTAATATGACATGAAACTAATCCCACCTTGGCAGCCTATCCACAGGAATCTGGGCATCGGGAACATCTGGGCCAGGGTCACTGCACATCAACCGAGCAAACACTGTGGGTTAAAATAGCGCTCTGTCCATGCTGGGGGTTAGACTGCAAAGGATCGGCTGAAAATTATCAACGAAGTGGTGTTACTTACCCTTTGTTTATTAATGCAGCACATATGGGGCTTCGCTTGTTCACTGCCACATGCCCGCAACTCATACATCGCGTCTCCATCAGGCTGCCTGCAGGTATACACAGAAAACACAGCTGTTCTGCATTATAGTGCCGGTCACGCAGAAAACATGTCCCGCTCACCAGGATTTGTTAAAGACGACAGCTTTTGCTCCTGACTCACAGACAGTTTAACCGAAGAAAAGTTTTAGCAGGCGAGTCAAATGTTTAGGCGCTCTGGCCACCCTGAAAACAGTATGAAAACAAACAAGCCAGTCAAAAATGCTCTTCAAAAGGCCAACTCAACACTTGCACTGACATTAAATTACTGACTAACTCTGTGGGCTTGAGAGACTAGCAGCTATGAATCAGATTTTTCCATATCCCAGCAAAACCACAAGCGTGCGGTCAAAGTTTCCGCTAATCACAACACAAGGAGATGTTTTCGGGTTTTAGCTCCTCACCGTGAACGTTGAGCACATGTTTGGACCCAGCCTGTCGATGCAGGTCATCTATGCACTGGGTGATGATAACCACGGAGCGTCCCTGCTTCTTCAGCCGGGCCTCACACTCCGCTATAGCCAAATGGACAGCGCTGGGCTTCTTGTTCAATACAAGCTCCCTTCTGTAATGGTAGAACTCCCAGACTCGAGACGGGTCGCGAGAGAAGGCCTCTGGAGTCGCCAGGTCCTGAGGAGAGAGCCACAAAAAGCCAAGAAGGCTGCAATCAAAAGTGCAGAATCCAAAGGCACCTTTAATCATGGAAAGACTTAATTACTTATGGTCAGCCCATGATAAGAAATTACAACCTAAACAACAAAGTGAATTTAAAAAAATTTAAGAGGAAAGATGCATCCATTTAAAAGGGTGTATGCGTGTCTTGCTTCTTTATCGGTTACCTGAGACAGCCACCTCCTCCACTTCTCGTTCTTTCCCCGAAACGTTGGTACTCCGCTCTCTGCGCTCACACCGGCTCCTGTGATGATGGCTATGTGCTTGGCTTTGGAAAACTCTTCACGGAATGCAGACATGTCTAGGAAAATATAAGAAAAACTTTCTTTACATCAGATCTTTGGAAATGATGTAAAATGTTAATGTGGAATTAGTTTGCTTTTTTATTAACTGATGATGTCTTATTCAGGTCCTATATGTTACCGGAGCTGTGTTTTGCTGTGTTAGTCAGCACTCCTTTGGTCACATGAGTGGAGCACATTCGAAGACCAAGAGCAACGACGGCTCGATTTCGGAGAAGCATTGTCACTAGAAGATAAACAGAGAGATAAAGACAAAGGGACTAAAAGTTCAATGCGTAAACGTCCCCATTCTCACACACAAGCTTGAGGGGGTCAATGTTAGATGCACTCAGGTTTAGGTTAGAGTCACAGCTTCAAAGCCATATAAAAGAGAGGTTTTGATCCACATTATGACACACAAGTGAATGGAAGAATCTGGAAATGTGCACTTGTGTATGTGTAATTGTATATAGTACAACTTGCTTGGTGGCTACTGGTGTATTGTTAGTTTTCTTCCATTAAACACCAGAAAAACAAAAGAAATTTATTTTGACAGAGGGAAGGCACGTCAACAGAGAGGTAGTATCATTTACAACAAAGGCCCACCATGTTTATGCTTCACGAGGAAGTTCTAACCTCTTGTTTTATTGCCTGGCATCTTTCACTGTCTTTAGGTAATCAGAACAAACTCAATTGGACTACGAACATGGGCAGTAAGATTGCAGTTGCAACATAGTGTGATGGCATAGTTCTTGCTGAATACACCTTTTTACCATCAGGAGGGGGGGTGTCTCATGCCCAGAGGTCTTCTACAACCGGCAGCATAAATCCAGGTGATGAGACACCATCTAGGTGTGACTTGCACGCATCTGTTTTTTTGATTTTTGCCGACATTGTTGCAGCGCCTCTTTGCTGTTGTGGTTGTATTTCTCTGACAGTCGCCACAAAACACAAATTGAGTTTGCGGAAGAACAATAAATACAATTGCAATACAAACATAATACAATATTTGTCTTTCTTCAGGCAAAACTTAAATTTGGATACAAAAAAAGCACGTAACGGTATGCAATTGCAATACAACTCAGGTGGCTTATTTTTGGGGGCCTTAATAAAGTGCGTGAATGTTTGTTGTCGTACCCAAAGGAGGTTGCCAGTTCTTCCTATTTTGACGCTATCAGAAATAACAGAAAAGAAAATCCTGAACAAACTTACAGTCTAATATGCTCACGCAGGTTCAACAGGATGTTCGGCCTAATGTTTAAAAACATGCTACAAGGTGCTTAGCCTAATCTAGGAGTTAAAGATTCGTGTTACAGCTACTAACTGCTGCGGCTCGTTGTTGCTCTGTTTCTTCCAAAAAAATAACCCGACGATGTCTTTCAGCAAAAGAGCAAACGAAAAGAAGCCGTTGTTAACTTTAGCTGACAAGTTGCAAAATCATTTGCAAACTCCAAAGATCAGCTGCGCTGACATTTAGCCCTTTAAAGCTCGGCGGTAGCTACAGCACTCAAACCGTCCCTGCTGTCTCACAAGCAGGAACCACCGCGCACATCGGGACGTCTTGGCAGTAAAAGGCCGAGCGTGTTTAAAATGTATTGTACTTACCTCTCTGAGACGCAGTCCTTCTATCGGAGCAAAACGCTACTGCGAGTTGGTTTGTTTATCTGTACTCCTGACTAACAGGAGGAGCCGTCAACAAAACAAACTGTCGCAAACCGCATTCTAAAGCAGGAGCGCCACCTTCCGTCACGCAGGCGTAACTGGTTCATTCAAGATGATTCATTCATTCTCAGGTCAGACGAGACAGAGCTTAAAACTTATTTTTGTACTCAAATAATAAAAATAATAAAAAGTCTGACATGCTGTCAGAGAGTTTCATAAATCAAATATATTTTGGATATACTGATTAGTATTTATTTTGGTTTGGTTAATTATTTTGACAAAAAAATCTTTATGATCCTGGCACACATATATTTAATTGTATCCATCGTAGCCTATATGGTCCGTATCTGTTCTAATCCGAGTTTCTATGTTTACATTTTACATGTAAAAAAACAAAACAAAAAGCTGGATTCGATCAATGATAAGATTGTATAGGTCTTCTTTAAATGATTGTTGGCTGTATATTTTCCCTTCGCACCGTGTAGTATATGCATGTCATAACCCACCAACGCCTCTCTCGCTCTCTCCTCTCTCTCGCTCTCTCTCTCTTATGTGAACTCACTCCTTCCCGTCATCAATAGCTACCTCCCAGCGTGTGAGAGTGGCCGTGGTTCTGCATCTGCCCCCAGTCGGCCAGAGCAGTCTCCACTGGACACTGGGTGAAAATTGATGGCGACCACTCCAGCCAGCAGCACAGACCGCCGACCGATAAGGAGACTCCGTTCCAAGAGTGAAACACCATATCTTATAGAAGCACGACTCTCCTCCAGCATGCGGACAGGTAAGAGCACAGCCATCATGCCCCCAGATCTTCTTGTTGGATTTTTCCCCCCTCCCAGATGTCGTTGAATGATGTGGGTGGAGTGAGGAGATTATTGTCTAAAAATGCGCTCCTGTTTTACGCGAATGTGTTTTCACGATATATGTGGATTTGCGGAACAGTTTGGGTGTGAGATTTAACCTTTTATAATCTATTAATGTATAGCTATTGATATCTTTTTTTAAAGGCAGGGAGAAATGTGAGTGAAATATTATGCAACTTTGTAGACTAACCCTGGGACACGGTGTCTACTGCAAACTCGGGAGTTTAGAAAATATATATTTTGTATTTAATTTTGTGTGCTCATTTATTTATTGCATAGCTTTAAATAACAGTCTCGTGTGAATTTTGATTTCGTCAGCGTTTGGTAATTGCTACCACTGTAATTCAACGCAGTTACATAATAATGAAAACGCTTCAACGTGACCCTGTAGTAGCCCCAGCTTTTGGCGATGGTGCACAGAATCGGGTGGGATATCCGGTTTCTTGTGTATTTCTCTCAGATTCTAATCACTGCATTTTAAACAGTTGCAATTGATCCCGCGATGATACTGGTGGCGAACAGTCATCTGTCTCAATCACCCTGTACAAAGTGTGTTGCATCCCCTGTTACCATGGTGACTTGGCATTTTATGCTGACTGAGTCAACCGGATTCAGATCTTTTGCACTACAGTATAATTATATTACACTACAGGCTGCATCCAACAGCCTGTTTCGGCGACAGATCTCATCACAGTCATGCTAATTAGCAGCCTACTATGAAGGATGTTTGAGAACCTGTTTGTATATCAGTCAAAATGTGTTTTTCTCTTATTAGGCTCATTTATTGTCATGCTGTTTGTTCATATAAAGCATTCATAAAAATGGGTCCTGGCTGCTGAAGTTGCTCTAATCCCACTGGATCAGTTTGCTGGAATCACACCCATCATCCACTCAGGAAAATGTATAGGCTACTGAACCAGTCATGTCTGTAGTGTGTAAGAATTGCATGCTGCCCAGATGGTCATAGTTTTCTTTCCTCCCCCTTTTTATTTAAAAATATAACACAATGGCACATATTTTATTTTCAATGAATGAACTAAGTCTGAAGAAGGGCAACTGCCCGAAAACGTCACACAGTGGATTAAATACTTTTTCAGGAGCTCTGCAGGTGTACGTTTTGTTTTGTTTTTTTTGTTATTTTGTTATTTTTTTTCACCATCATTTTCTTACAAAGTCGACATGGGATGGAACTGAAATTGAAGAAGTTTGAATATTCTGATAAAGCAGCATGTCACCTCATAATGACATTATCTCTTAGTAGTTCTTCAGTGAATCACTGAGTTGCAAAATGTGAAAGTGACACCTCTAAGTTTCACCACCAGTACAACAAACAACTGTTCCAAATCCAAAAGTTAAGACATTTATCAGATATGAGAAATCTGTCTGGCAGAGAATCATCTACCAGATGTCATTATCATCATCATCATCATCATCATCATTATTATTATTATTTCCCAAATATGGGATAAATAAAGCATTTCTCATCATCCTCCGTTAGAAAGAGAATAAACGGTAAAATGCAGCTTACAACCAGAAACGTCTTCCTGCCTCGTAATACAATCACTGAATATTATATTTGTTAGATTGTATTATGTATAGATTGCAATTTGTCATTTCCTGGCTTTGGGGGTAAAAAAATGTAGCTACATGTTGTCTTATTTGAAAAGCTGACCTCTGTAATCAGTTATTGATGTGCATTTTATACAGCTTTATACTAGAAGAGCAGAGCTTGTGTCAGCTCACATCAGGACAGCTTGGGTTCCAGTGCAGCTTGTCATTGCACGGCAGCTGTATTGACAGCTCCCAGGTGTGCAACGGGAGCCCAGGAAGTACTGGATGCTCACTTGTGTTTTTCTTGACATATGAAAGAAAAACCTCAAAGAAAACAGTCTTAGTCTTTTTTGCTCTCACCAATCAGCGTTTAGCCTGTGGAGAGGAGCCTGTTGTCAGTGACAGGACACTGTCAGTTGTCTCTGTGCTTCTTTTGTATATTGCTACTCTACCAACGTGCTCACACAAAGCATAAAGATGGTACGGGGGCGATTTGTACAACAGCTCTGTTGACTCATTTCCACCTGTAGAAGTGGAGCAGGATTTATCTTGCTTATTGCCAAGGAAACTGAAAGTCTTGTGCTTGTGCATGCAGGTGCTTAATAAAGATAAATGACCAGAGCTGCCAAGTGTGTGAAGCAAGTACGAAGCAATTATCTCTCTGTACTTCACAGCAAGACATTGAATGGTTTTCTGTTAACACTTATAATGTTTTGTTGTTGTTGTTGTTGTTTTTGTTTTGTAAATGAAAATGGTAAATGAAAACAAAACTCTTTGGTTGAATCAGTTTTTGGTTTGTTTGTTCCACAGCATGCCTTTGTTTTGTTTGTGATGCAGGGCCCCTCCCAGAGCCTGATTATGCTGGAGGTTTCTTCCTGTTAAAAGAGAGTTTTTCCTTCCCACTGTCACCAAGTGCTCATAGGTGGTCATTATTGTCGGGCTTTCTCTGTAATCATTGTAGCGTCTTAACAATATAAAGCACCTTGAAGTGATTGTTTGTTGTGATTTGGCGCTGTATAATTTAAGTTGAATCGAATTGAATTCGTTTTTGTTGAATATGAGATGCATCTTTTCATATAGCATAGTCAGATTATAATCAATACACCACCGGTCCTGTATGTGAGCATGATTTTGAGTTACGTTAATTTATGATTGGAAAGTTTTTCTGTGTGCTTATTAATTCAAATCAATTTTATTTTCTTTATATTAATTTATTGATATACCAAATCACAACAATAGTCATCCTTATATTCCCAGTCTAACAGTTGATGTTTGCTTTATTCTTGAAACCAGCTTTAGTTAGTCCATACATAGATCAGGCGTCCCTGTGGGGGAACCCAGGCTGTGTGGCAACTTTGACTTTTGCAGCAATAAGGCTGAGACATACAAATGAGACGTACTCTAAGAGTTTCTAATGGAATTAAGGTGCACATATGAAACATTGCTTTATTGAATTGGCCTGTTTAGAGCCAGCACTTATCTAATTTGCCCTGCAGTTAACTGGCTCTGCACACAGACATAATAACATAATGGCATCGGTTAGCGCGTAGCTGTCAACGATTGTGCCATAAAACATTAAAGGGTGTAGGTGTAGACAGACAGCTGACCCGTGTGTCAAGTTTGATTTCAATCTGTACCGCTTGATATGACACGTTATATTGTTAGCTCACACACACATGCATGCACATATACACAGAGCTGCTTGTGGCGTCTGGAACAGCAGCTGTGGCCTGACAGAGAATCATTATTGTTTAGCAAAGCATCCTGTCTATGGGTTTTGAACAAAAAGCCAGAGATTTGTGTCTGCGCTCTCGTCACTGTAAATGTTCGTGAAGACACAGTGTGCAGACCTGTCAGCTCCTTGTTACTGCATTCCCTGCTGACACAGCGTTGGTTTAACTGGAAGAGCTCGCTTTCTTGGTTTTTGTTTTTGTTTGTTTGTTTGTTTGTGTGTTGGTTTGCTTATTATTCAGCTGCTCAACTACAGCCCCATCTGTTTTCTGCCTGCTTCACACAAGAAATTCTCCCAATTAAAAGAAGCTGGCTCTTTTGATTTTCCACTAAAATGTGTCTGCCAAACCAATCAGTCATCTTTGGATTTTCTAATATCTTGGCCACAGTGATTAAACTCAGTCCCTTCTTTCTCCACATTCTCTCTCACCCCCCCCCCCCCCCCCCCCCAATCTGTCCTTAAAACAAAACA
>VOQJ01047240.1:81093-96882 GCA_015052665.1 Apistogramma diplotaenia | reverse complement strand
TTTTTCTTCCCATTTGCCTTCTCCCATTTCCCCAGTGAACCCCCCCCCCCCTGTTCATCTTTGACTTTAATGTGTCATCCTGATGTTTTATTGTTGCTTTTTTTCTTTTTAAAATGATTGCTGGTGAGGAGCAAAGGATGTTATTTCTGCCAGGGTCCTCAATCAACATGAAAAACAAGTCAATGCAATGACACCAGTGGAAGTAAAAAAGTAATTTTCTTCTCACCTTACTGACACAATGTGAAAGGATGGAAGAAACAGATGTAAACAGGATGAAAGGAATCAAACCCACTGCTGAGCGCTTCAGCAAACTGCCCGCACTACAAGGATGAGGACAGCGAATAAGGAGAACGCAGTAACGGCGCCGAAGGCTTCATTGGATCTGAGCAGATGTTTGAGACTAAAACACAGCAGCAGCTCTTCAAACATGAATGAGTTGTGTGATACAGACAAACCGGAGACAGACATTATCCTGATGGCCTTCGTGACTCATCCTCACTGATCTCTGGACATTAATTATTGGATAATTTGACAGCATTGCTGCTGCTGCTGGCTTAGAAGGCAGAGTGAAAGAGCAGCATTTTTAAGAGCTACTTCCAGACTGGCAACTTTTGTAATAAATGTGTAGGTACATGAAGCGAGAACTAGATTTCCATCCATCTAACCCGTTCGTTAATTTTCTGCCATATGTTCAGGTAGGCCAGATCTGCCAGATCAGCAGCCAAATCCTGCTGTTCTTCGGGGGACACTGAGGCATTACCAAGCCAGCTGAGAGATGTAATTTTTCTAGTGTTTCCTGGTTCTTCTCTGAGGCCTCCTCCCCATAGAAGATACCCCAAACATCTTATCTAGGAGAAGTGCATGAAGCATCCTGGTCAGATATCCGAATGAAGGTGATTTCCATTACTTTTATCTGCAGTCTCCTACTTTTGGTAGGTGGCGATGTAGATCAACTGTTACATCAACAGCCTCCTTTCCACGCTCAGCTCAACAGAGCATTGGCTACAACATCCTCATTGCTGTCAGTGTTGCACCAATCTGTCTGCCAATAGCCTCTTTCCTCTCTTAATTACAAGTCCTTGAGATACTTAAAGCCTGCCATTGGGGCAGAAACTCCTCCTTGACATTGAGCAAGCACTCTAGACATTTCCAGCTGAGAGCAGCCTTGGACCTAAGAGGTCTCGTTCTCATTTCTGCCAGTCCAATATTGGCTGCAAACCACCCTGATGCAACCTGAAGGTCACACACACACACACACACACTGAAAGGGAATCAGGGAAGTGGAGAAAACAAGACACAGCTGAACTAAATCACAAGGAAAACAAAAGTTAAAGCAAGGCACAAGGGACAACTATCAGAAAACAGCGGGAAGTGAGAAGAACTAAATGGGGAAACAGAGACACACAAATGAGCTTAATGGAGGAGAAAAGACACAAGAGGAAGGAAAACTGAGGAAAGAATTAAACTCTACAGCAAACAGAAGCTAAGAACATGGCTAAATACTAAAAAGGAAAAATACATAATATAAACTAATAAACACTGTGTCAAATGATCCAGGACCAGGTTTGGCATTCCAGCAAACATGGCTGAATCTGCAGCATCACCTTCCTGGTCAAAACTGATCACGCTTTGATGGTAAAAACTGAACTGCATTAGGACAAATGTTGACGTCAGTTCCACATAGAATAGAGCTCAGGTCAGACCGTCTCTTGTAAAGTGAGAAACGAATGTGGTTAGTGCACTGTTAGCACACCAGCTGACATTATGATTACTCAGAAGTTGCTCCTGGAGGTCAAAGTGAAGCGGCTGCTTTCACCTGAGATACTGCACCGGCTATCATTCTGACACGGTCCTCACACAATCCCAGCAAAATGCAGGAGTAAAATCCTGCTGCTCCACCTGCACAAAATGGATCCAGAGGGTCCTCAGGAAGAACAACTTGGACTCAAACCTGCTGCTGGTTACCGCTCATTCGTTGAGAGCCTGCTGACGTGCTGTATCACAGTATGGTAGACAGAGAGAGGCTTCAGAGGGCAGTCAAGACAGCACAAAGGCTCGTTGGCTGCCCTCTCCCCTCACTGACAGACATCTACACCTCCTGCTGCCTCAGCAGAGCCAAGATCATCATCAAAGACAGCTCACACCCTGGCTTTGACCTGTCTGACCTGCTGCCCTCTGGCAGGCGCTACAGGTACATCAAAGCCAGAACAAACAGACTCAAGAACAGTTTTTTTGCCAAAACAATAACTATCCTGAACTCACACACACTCTGACTATGCAGTACCACATCTTTGTGTAATATTATTCACACTGGCCAAAATCTTTCACCTCTGTAATGTGCAACATCCAATTTTTATCCACTAGTGCAATACTCATTCACCTAGTGCAATTCCTCACCATCTCTAATAGGTACATACTTTTTTTTTCACAATATATAGATTTTGTATATATTTTGCATCCATTTATTTTATTTCTGTATTTTTTCCCAGTTTATCTTTCTTTAGAGATTCTATTTCTATAGCACTGAACAGGAGTGGCACATCTGTATAAGAAAAGCAATCTATTCATTCTATGAAGACAAGCACCATTTCTTCTCCGGTGGAGGAAAAACTGTGTAAAGCTCAAGTTTGTGAAACCTGCACACACAATAATTCACAAAAGAACACCATCTCAAATAATTACTACCACTCAGACCCAGCACTGCCTACTGCTGCACAGAGCACTGACGCAAAGAGCAAAGAGGACCCCGTCATACTGTATGTCATAGCATGATGTGGCATTTAAGAAAAAAGCCGTTTTTAAAAGTAGTGCTGCACACTTTTTCCTTTGAATTTCAGCCTCACAAAACACCCAAAAACACACATTAACTTCAGCATTTCCAAGAAATGTTTCACATGAATTTAGAAAAAATAATTTACTTGCAAAATGCTCCAAAAAGCCCCAGCAGTATACAGACAGGGAAGCAGTACAATGTACTGGCTCGAAATACGTGAAGCCTAGCAAACATTTGTTGGTGTCTGGGGCTCAGGAGGTCATCAGGTCATTGACTAATCGGACGGTTGGTGGTTTGATCCCTGGCTGCTCCAGTCTGTGTGCTTTGGCTAAGATACTGAACCTTGAGTTGCTCCTGATGCATTAATTGGAGTGTGAATATTGAATAGCGTAACATAAAAAGCACTTAGATAAAGATAGTGTGTATGAATGAGTGGATGACATGCTGTATAGGTGCTCATCTAAAGAAGAAAAGCACATTTACCTTTTTCTGTGAAAAATATTTATCCCACTCAAGTTGTTTTGAAGGGGAAACAATAGAAAAACATTTTTCTACCATGCTTTTAATGCTCTGAAGTTTGCCCCTTGATGGAAGACACCAGATTGACCCCTCACTCATTTCTGGAGGCTTGATCAGCTGGTCACAGCAGGTCACACATGTTGCAGCAGCAAATTTCTTCCCTGTCAATTTTTTTATGCTCAATGTTCTAAACAAAGGTGAATCAGTGTATTCACTGCCACACCTGAAGCTTCAGCACAGATGATGGAAAATTTCCTGAGACACTGATATCAACCTTACTACTGGTTTTATGGCTGTATTATGGGTTATTACCAGCAAGCTGCCAGAAAATCAGTGAGGAAATGTGATTTATCTGTGAGGGGGCACAAATGTGGTGTAACGGTGTGAAATGAGCCACAGCTTTTTAAAATAGTCAGGGCAATGAACATCTGCACCAGGTAGCTTATCGTTTTCCGCTCTGTGGGAAGTCTGCTGGGGATCATAATAATGCGGCATTAATTGTAAAAGGTTGCAAAGAGTCGATCCATCAGTTAAGCCCTTTACGACATGAAAATGTTCATCTTTTTCGTTTTTCTGGGCTTCATGTGCTTTTATTGGGAATTTAAAGACAACATTACAAAAATTTTAAATGTGCCAATAATTTATGATTTAGATAGACAGATACTTTATTTCCAGCAGCAGGATGAAGAATAAAAAAAAAAGTTTTATAGTTTGTGTTTGAAATGAATAATAATGCAAAGTATTTTTTGTGTCTTCTTTTCAGCCATTTTTAGTCCACTTGCAGCTTTCCATATTTAAATAAAACCAAAAACATTGTGTTCTGTACAGGACATAAGGAGTTTCCCACCTTCTAGGACATTAATCTTGGTACAAGACTTTAAAAACGTGATTTTTGCTGTTTATCCATTACTGAAAATACTATTGTCAATTTTACTTACATTTTGACTACAGTGCAGACAAGAAATAATTTTACAAACTGAGCACTTCAAGCAGGCCACGAAGTTAAACTCTCCCCACAACCCCATTAACTTAATGCCCACCCAATTCAGCTGATGGCTGAGCTCATGCTCTCACTTAGGCTTAATCACCTTGGCTGTTTTGGCCTTAAAGTTGCTGCTGCCTATGCAAACTGCTTTGCAATCCACATTGAACCCAGCTTCTCCATTCATGCTGTGTCTGCACATGGTGTCTCATTGCTGCTGCCCACTCAGCCTTAGACATGTATGCATGTGGAAAGGTGGGGAGATCCCAGATTCACAGGAAATGAGCTATGCAATCCAGCTGATATTTATCTCACTGATATCAGCATTCCTGTTTGTCATCTTTGCATGTTTGCAGTTTCTACTTCTGCTGCTTTGAATTGCAAGTATTCATGTGGCCATGATTCTAATATCAGAATCTGGACTTTTTTTTTATTTCGAGTACAGATCAGTTTCAGACCTCAGTCTCACAGACCTTGATACCAGTCAGTGACCCTCTGGCAACCTCCAGTTGCTAGAGAAATGTACTTCAAAGATCATGGCACTACTTCACTGGGATTAAATTGGGCTGGGACCTCTAGAGGTAAAACCCTGGCATATTCATTCTTTTCAGTCATCAGGAACAGTTCAGCCTCAATGCATCCATCATCAGCAATATTATTGCTGTTTTAATAATTTAAATAATGCTTCAAACACCTTTTAACTCTAAAAATTCCAAAATACTTGCTGCTCAAGAGAATAAAGAGTAAAATATAACCTGATGTCTATTGATGTCTATTTTGTGTTGTTCTTTTTTAATCTTTCTTGTTAATAATATGAAAAAATAGGGTTTAAACTTTTAATAAGTACATAAAATAAAATACACATTTTGCATTGCATTCATCCAAAAAAAAAAAAACATCTGACATTACCTTTGCTGGAAACTGGCCTCAGACTGCTGCTCGCCAGTCATCATGGAAATATAACATTAAAAATATTACAAATAATATTTATTCAGTGATTTGTATTTTAATGTTCTTTTCCATTTAACTTCATTTTAACATTTACCGTTCAAATACTATGCGACGAGCAGTGAGGCACCAGCCTTCTGAGCCTCACCATGGACTATGCTAACTGTGCTGGCATTCTATGCAGTGAGACGGTATTTCTGTCCCTCTGCATGTCGCTATTAAGTTTGAACACTTTTACTATAATTTCTATATTTTAGCTGGTGTATATAATGCACAGTGTTTCAACCAATGTATGTGTGTAACATATATATTAGTGGTGAGCGATCATAAAACTGCTCCGAAAAGGCACTAGGTGAGGCACGCAGTTCTCGTGCCTCATGGCAGGGGGCGCTGGTGATCCCAGGGATTCTTCTTACGACTCCTCGGCTGCAGAATAGTAGAATTAGACAGCAAGCTACAGTAAACAGTTAGCAAACAAGTTACCATTGCTTCTCTTCAAAAGGAGCGGCGCATGGTCTTCATTTATAAGTAAAGATATGGAGATTAAAAAAATTTTTACGTTATTTTTTTCTATGCTAGTTTGTCTATGTAAAGAATATTGATATGAAGTTTTAAAAAACACTCTGTAGGGTTCATATGTTTGTAAATCTGATGTGGTGACGTCAGTGCCTCACCAGCCAAGACCCTCACCGCACGTCACTGGTAATAACGGATTAGAAAGTTGACTGACAGACATTAAAGTCAACTGCTTAACGTCAGCATTAGCTATTTAGCTAATCAGAAACTTACCATCATAGGTTACACAGCAGGCAACCAAAGTAGCCTCCAGCTCAATGGATGAATGGGAGCATAATTTCAGAATTTGCTGGCTTGAGTACCCTAAATGGCCTCGGCCTTCATGTGCAGCCTGAAATGCATTCATGAGTTCTTCTCTGTGCTTTATGAGGCAGGTGAAGGTTAATGCTACCAGTTTTATTTATTGAAGCAGACTCATCTCAGACTTGTGATTAGGTTTGTGTGCCAAACACACACAGGAGCACACTGTGCTTTTGTGGTTTGTCTTTTACTCCTCACAAGATACTTAGATAAATTGCATATAAACATTTGTCATAACAATAGATGATAGATAGAAATGGGAGGTATTATAATGTTTCAGTTTATAAATGTTCACATCATCAAGAGGGTTGTATTGCAGGTACTTGGGTGGTTCAGTGGTGGAGTGGGTACCCATATACATATGATGTCATGTGGTGTGGTTGCTGCAGGTTCAATTCCTGGCCTATGTGCATTCCCCATGTCTTTACCACCTTTCCTGTCTCACTCTACTATCAATTAAGCCGCTGTGACCAATTTTTTTTTTAAGTTGGTTGTACAGTTTTTTTTCATCCACCCCCTTATCCAATTTAGGGTTGCAGGGCTGGATCTATGGTCAATTTAGAATCACCGTTAACCCAACATACATGGACACGGGGACTGTGGGAGGAAGCTGGAGTACCTGGGGAGAACTCCACGCTCACATGGGGAGAATATGCAAACGCCACATGAAAGGGTCCCAGCTGGTTGGTAGTTTCAAACTCAGTCAAGAAAAGAAATGTGATTTTTATGTCAGCCAGTGGTCTCAGAACCCACAAAGTGTTTACACAACATTGTCATCATTGCCAACATGCCACAACTGATTGAAGCTCACTGAGACTGGGTTATTAGCATTCTGGCATGCTGCTGCAGCTTTGTGTATCAATGTGATTGTTCTTGGTGGAAATCTGACTGGACAGAGGTACCGAGATTAGATCCTCCAACCTGTACTTGTGCTCAGTCTGGAGCTGCTTCAGCAACACAGTGCCCACCTCCCACACTACCAGGGTTGCTCATACCTTTCTGGATCAGGAGCAAATCCAGATGTTTCCTTGGCCAATATTTAATCCCTTTGAATTTAATATTTTGCATATACATATTATAGTAATGATCAATAAAATATATTTAAAGGAAAAACGTATTGCTCTATTTTTGACTAGTATAGGCCCTATATGAAAAAAGGGCATAAGAGAATCACTTATACTGAAAAAAAAAAAACATCAGTTGCTCTAAGATATTAAAAAATGTTCATAGTTTGTCCTTTCAGACCACTTACTAGCATGAAATTGTTTGATGTATTTCATGTCTGCAAGTGACAATTAGCAAAACAGTGATGATCTGGTGCTTGTGAAACATTTGGAAACTCCATCCAAGCCTTTGGACCCCGCAGCTAAACAAATAAACACACACACAAACTCACACATGAGCATTATACTCACGCACATATTTGCCCATTGCCCAAAAGCTGCCATTGCAAGTTTACTTTGCGGGAAATTCCATTTTTCTTTCTTAGAGGGTGTGCTGGTGATGCAGCAGGCCCAGACATGTACCAGCCACTGGATGAACACTGAGATGGAAGGACGGCAGGAAGGAAGGAAGACTCCATCCTTAATAATGTGCTCTTTGAGCCAATGCCTTCTAATCAATGCCTGTAAGTGCTGTTCATATTGCATTTTTTCCTTCTCTTACAAGGGAGTCCTTTGGTTCAAAGCCATCCTCGAGGGCTTTCTCTGCCACCAGTGTTCATCCTTAAAAATCACAGAGGCAGCTCAGACGTGCACTCCACTTTTTAGGAGCATGGTCACGATGAAAAGATACTTAAAGGGAAGTACAGGCTGTGACTTGATGCTTGTCATGTGTGGTCAGTATCACTGCATCACGGTGCTGCTGTGATGACTAACCCTGATAATTGTGCCGAAGAGGCAGACAGCTGACTACACGTTAATCTGAAGTTAATTAGCAGGGGTGCTCAGCACAGGCAGAGCTCATGAACATGGTTAATAAAATGTCTGTTTAATCACACACTGTCCTGCTTTTTTCAGTACAAGACGGAAAATAAAATGCTGGTAAGTTTGTTGCTCAAATACAAATACTACAGCTTATAACATTACAGGGCCAGTTAGAGGATCAATGTAGAGACACACACATATAATCTGAGGAGCAAATGTCCTCATTATCATGCACATAATTATTAAAATTAATGTAGGAGTGCAGCAGTGATTTAGTATAGAACTGTAAGGATTATAACTGGACTCTACAACCATGCTGCTGCCGGCTGTGCATTGGCAGCTCTTTGAGATATTATTGAAGAAACAAAAGTTATCATAAATAATGCAGTGGAGAAACAGTGCATTATTTACATCTTAAATCCTTTAAAACTCCACCAAAGCACTTGAATAAATGTAACCTGTAGTTACTATCCTGCACTGCTAAATGATGGGATGATGTCTGTAGTTTTGCATGTATTTTTTCAGGCTGGACCAACACGGTGGGCCTGTTGTGGGGTTTGTCATTTGTTTTAATAGTGAAGAAGTTTGTTTTGTCCTGTTCTTGAATTCTGATTTTTCTTTTAATTACTGTTTTAGGTTTAGCTTTGATTCAGGTTAGTTTCCATGTTTATTTCAGGATATTTGCCTTATATCGTACTCTGACTTATTTTTTTTGTCTCGGCGCTTTACGGTTCCTCTCTCAGGTACTGATTTCATTGTTATTCCTTCTTTTCAACTAATCTAATTAGTTTCAGCCAAGTCTTGTTCCTGTCCTGTTTCCACTTCCCTGATTACCTCACATGTGTGTATATATAGTCCAGCCCTTCCCCTTAGTCTTTGCCTTTGTGGCCGTTTATCTGCTCTTATGGCCTTCCTGGTTCTTCTTTGTATATTTTTGCATGCTGACCGTTGCATCAACTTAATGTTTTTTTTTTTAAATCTTTTTTGTGACTTTCTGCCTGCTTTTGGAATCTGGCAGTTTGAGATCTTAACCTGTAAATCCACCCTTTAAATTTTAATTAGTGGAAATCCTCTAAAGCAAGTTGTCTGATTGGATTTCTGACACGCAGGCTGTAGCAACAAGCACAATTTCCTAAACTAAACCTCAAGTTTACAGTTTTAACATGAAAACCTTTTCAAGGATACCAAAATGTCACATCTGCTCCCATTTACATAATAGACCCTCTTTCAAATTAAGCGCACCCATGCACGCAAACCATGCAGAGCTCACAGTGCTGTGCATGGTTTGCGTGTGCTTGTGTAATGTTTGAATTTAATTAGGAAGGGTCTGGTGAGTTCATGATTGTGGGGTCACGCTGGATTTACAGCTTCATACACTGCGGCCTCAAATTTTTAGTATGAAATGAGTGAGGAGGAGAGCCAGAGATATTTATGCAAGAGTAACATTAGAAACTTGCACGAGAACTCACATTTTAGAGTAAGAGCTCAACTGTTTGGGGTTCAGAGAAGTCACCATGTGCTTCCTTAGAGGAAATGATTGAATTTATAATTCTGCGCTTGTTCAGAATTCTCTGCACGTTTAAGTCATCAGTGATGCTTTTTGAAATGTTTTGTAATTGGTATGTTACTTGAACTACCTAGTGATAGTTTGTATTTATTTGTGAGCAGTTTATATAGCTGCTTGTGTTGTTTTTGACCTGTGCAGATGTTTTTTGGAGAGAGGAAAGGCATGGATGTAATTGATTACCTGATATTTTTATATGATTTTTTGTTTGTTTTTTTTAAGTCCCAGTTGTCCCGGGATGGCTTTTTATTGACACCACACATGTTTTCCCATCATTATGGTGCTATAATAGAGCAGTAGAGCTGTGCCTGCTTAACAAGGGACAAAACCAAAGTCTGCTTACTTAAACGTAGTTATTAATTATAATTGCATTATTGTTTTATCCAGTGTTGTCAAACATATATCACACCAAAGCCCACTGTGTGATTTTGTGGAGTGTGACAACTGCAAAGGGTGGCACATATTTTTGCACCTGGAAGTTTTATTTTGCTAAGAACAGGTTATATCATGAGCATGGTTGGCCGGAGTGCTACAGTCAGAGCCAGAGGTCTCAATCATCATCATCATCATCATCATGTTTACAGGTTTCTAAATGAAAAAAAGCATCACTCAGTGAAAGCAGCTTCAGCTGCTGACAGAGTGAATGTGGAAATCTGAGTGATGAAATTGCTCTTATTTTTCTTAAGATTCCTTCAGCTGTTAATCATCCGTTTCTGTGACTGGATATAGGTCATAGGTAACTGGGATATATTTTTAGAGCTCCTGCCAAGATTAGATCAAAGTGGGTTGTATGTTGCCAGTGTATTAACAGAGGTTTAACAGCCTTGGCTTAATGTGTATAAAATGCTTATCTGCCACTGAAAAAACAAAACTGAGAAAATAAAAGGAGATTTTTAGTAATTAACTTGAAATTTTTAGACAGCAACCCAAATTTTCTGATATAGATTTGTTGAGCTTTGAACTAACTAAACAGATATCAGAGCTGATGTCCAGCAGCATTTGGAAACTAAACTTCTAAGAGGTCAGTATTCTCTTAGTTCAGGTCAGAAACCTTTGTACCTTCAGTGCTTACTAGTTATAGTTAGATAACAGCTTGATATGCTCCCAAAATTACATTACGTCCTCTCTAAATCACAATCTTTATATCTTTGCTGTTCCGCCGTGTTTGAGGCGTAACATTAAAAATAACAGTGTCATGTTTGAGCAGTTTCCTGACAGCAGCTTTATGCTGGCAGCAGCACATGTAGGTCAGTGTCTCAACAGGCTGCATTCATGCTCTCCATTTATTAAATCACTGATCCTTGCCCACATACACACACAGAACTAAGCTGTAATAAAACAAAACATGTGTATTGGCCTGAACTTGATGTCTTTGTGGTTATTGTAGTAGCTTTAATTTTTACTAATCCTTCCCCAATCTTTCTGTCTCTCAAAGTGGAGTTGGGTTTTGTGGTCAGCTAAAGAAGCTCATAAAAGAAAAGTGGAAATCAAATCCTCCAGCACCTGTTAACGTGCAGAGAAAACACATCATTTTCTTGGACACAAGGCATTTTTGGGTTGCTATGGGACACAGCTTTAACACGTGGGTGCTGCTTTGGTCTAATGAGCATCTTTTTATACAAGAGAACATATGATGACCTCTGGACTTGGTTATAAAAGCTTATAAATGACCAAAGTCCAGGAAAAAAAAAAGTGACAATGACTATATTTCCTGGCTCTCCAGCTGAAGGAGGAGCAGTTGAAAGTAAGCTGTGTGTGCGTGCGCGCGCGCGCTCATAAATCCGTCTCCGAAGAGATGTGAAATCACATTACCTGCTCCTGAGGCACGAGTGCGCATGACGCAGGTGTTCGCTGAACGAGCGGGAGTAAAACTGCGAGAGCTGCGTGCCTCCGCGGACCGAAGGAGCGCGGGAGCCCGAGTCGGTTGTTTCACCTGTCTGTGCTGTTTCCAAACATATTCATGACTTTCAAGGTGGGTCGGGAAGGATGAAGGGCTTTTTCCTTCGCTACGTTTTCCTCTGGGCGACGTTACAGCTAATTGCTGTACCTGCCACAGGTGAGTCGATGACCAGGACATAATAGCGATATGAAAAAGACGCCGGGGTAGGTGGGACGCACGCAGGTCGAATCTACAAGCTGAAAGCTGGCTGCGCTATCTAAAGCCAGGTTAGAAAATCAGGACTTAAATGTAAACCAGGAGTGGAAAAAGTGCTTGTAAAATGTCTTACCATGAGTCAAATGTTTTGTTATTAATGTGTGATGAGTGTGATTAAGGATCCCTGACATTTATAGGCAATTTTCACACGCAGTCTAGTTTGAACAAGCTGTTGCATGGACTAGTGTTGTCAAGGGGAACTTAGTGGTTTATTACATAACAATGTTTAATTTGAATTCAGCAGGTTGTGAAGGGAAACTATCCAAAGAGGATAATTATCCTAATGGCTTTAAAGTATGTCTTCAATGTCACTGTGAAAAACCGTTTTATTTCCTTCTAGGTGACATTCAAAACAATAAAACTTGTAAATACTAGTACGTGAGATGCTCAATGCAATGCTACTTTATACTCACACGCCATGATATTTCATGCCTGTCTCTTTGTCTTATCTTATTTGTGCATCTACAGGACAAGTTGATGAGTTTTCAAATGCAGGACATGTTGTGGAGTGTTTGTGTTTGTGGTTTAAGGATCTGAATACTCCATCACCACTGCAGCTGATCTCAGGGGTTTATATATGTTTAATTTGTGGGGAAAAGTAATAAAAAATAGGGCAGATGGCTTTAACTGGACTGAAACTCTTTTTTTAGGTTCCTATGCAACAAATTATTATGAGTGTGTGTCAGCCAGGTTGAAGAAACAAGCTCTGCTGAGCTGCACCCAAGTGCCTCAGAACAGCTGAAGCATCTTTACTGCCCCTCTATAGATAGTTGAGAGAAGCTGGGTGTTTATGTTGCTGGAGTCTGACTCCTTACCTGCAGCCAATGAGTGGATAAAGTTAAAAAATAATAATAATAATTCGATTTTAATAGCTGTGAAGTCAAATGATGTTGTATGTTTTTCTTGTATGTTTTTCTAAGGAGTCGTATGAGCATAAGGACTAAAAATGGCTATTTTTTATCCCATTGTTTGGTTGTTGCTTGGCAACATAATAGCATTGCAATATAGTGCTAAATTTGACTTTTGTGGATATCAATGAGATGCTGAGATGCTTTTGTGAGGTGTGATAGGTACATAGATGCACTGTAGCATGTTGCTAAGCGGTATGATGACAACATCAGATACGGATTGAAAAAATCTTTGGGGGCTTAAAATTTTACCATTTGTGCCAAGCTTGGCTGCTCCACTTCTAATAGCTGAGGAAGAGTTTGCTGACAAATAAATCAGAAACAAGCCCCTCCCATTTAAGTTAACCTTCTCCTGATTGGCTGCCCACTGTAAACAGATGGGCGGGGCTTATTGTGCTCACTGGTGCTTGAGAAGACTGAATATCTGGGGTCTCTAACATCACACAGCCAAAGCACCCTCTGATAGTGAGTATTTAAAGTGGTATAAAGTTTGAAGACTTGACTCTTGGGGGTTAGTCGTATTTTTATTTATTTATTTATTTATTGTTGCTTCATAAAAAAAAATTTTTCTCAAGAGTTAGATGAAAAATGCTGCACTACTTCCCAGCCTGGCCCAGTTTCCAGACAAACATTGGAAATTCCAGGAAGTTTCTGCTCCCACATGCTCAGGATAAAAACCAGAAAACCACAAGCTCATCAACTACAAATCATCTAGTTTTTCAAGACACTAGATACAGCATATTAAGACAGGGCCTTAGAGGACAGAGCCAGACTTGTCAGTGTTTGCTCTCTGCTTCCACTGATTATAGGTGCCTAAACAAACTACCGGCTCTTATTGCAAGTTCATTCTTAAAATGAGAACTTATTGGATGTTCAGCATTGCCAGAATAATGCAAGTAAACTGGGAAAAATTAGGGAAAAATGTGTTTTCCTGGCACTCATGGTAAAATGTTTCTTATATAGTGCTTTCTACAACATTCCTTACTCACACCCATTCATGCAGGCACTTTTTTTTCTAAGTGTTTTATATCTAACATTCACACTCTTACAAGTACATCAGAGATGCTTGGGGGTTTAGTATTTTGCCCAAGGATACTTTAGCATGCAGACTGGAGCATCCAGGAATCAAACCATCAGCCTTCCGATTAGTAGATGAGCTGCTCTACCTCCTGGACCACAGAGCCTTTATTCACTTTATCCTACATTATTGCCATCCAAAATGACAGACAAGTTAACATCACACGGTTAGTGCTCATGTGTCTGCTAAACTTCAAAAGCTTCATCTCAGTGTTGACACTGACATAGTTAATCATAATGGTCCAGGTGGCTACAGTTAATTAAAAGTAAATATTTGACCTAATTAACTGTGTTAGAGAGCCTTAAATTCCGCATGGAATGAGAGGAATTTTTAATTAAATTGAGGTTTCTCACTTTCTGCAGGAAAAGCAGAAGAGCAATGAATGGTGTGTGTAAAATGTTTCAGATTATCAAGAGTTTAAAAAGTAGCCTTTGTTGGTTCTTCTCTGACATGGACTGGCTACTCTGCCATCTGTTTGATTCACGGCGAGCATTAGCGTGTCTTTCATGGATTTGTGCAGCACTGCAGTGTGGCATATGGCCTCAGCACAGCTCCAAGCCAATTAGATGACAGATGATTCCCTCAAATCTCTCAAACACATCCGCACACAGTTCTCCTCTGAGGAATGCGAGGAGAAAGTGACTCCTGTACATCTCCACAAACAACTTCAATCTCCTCTAATCTTCCTGTGTCATTTTTGCATTTACCCCTCGTCTTTCTGACTTCTCCCTTCTGCCACCGTGTACATTTTCCACAGTTGTTTCGCTTTGTTGAAGTTTCTGTCCTGTGCTCTGAAAGTTATCAGAGTTTCATTAAGATGCCTCAGATATGGGAGATAATTAGGGTTAACGTCACTGCTCAGATTAATTAAAAGAACACTTTGAAAACACACCAGATCTCAATTTGGAGGAAGAAAATCGTGCTTCATATCTATTGTAATTTGGACTAGGTAATCTGTATGAAAGGATGCTACATTGTTTGATGGGAATGAAAATTATGAACATACAGAGGGCTGAATTCAAAGACAACCTGAAAATCAAAGTGAAAAAATTATGTGGCCCATTATGCTTAAATTTAACAGCAGCAACTCAAAATGGTACTCAGTAGTTTTTACGGCCTGGACCAGGCCATCACTGAGCTCCTGGAGAGGGTGAGGTGCAATCTGGTGACGTCAGATAGACAGAAACATTATCCCAGAGGTGTTCTACTGGGTTTAGTTCAGGCAAGCATGAGGACCAGTCAGTGGTATCAATTCCTGTATCCTCCAGGAACTGCCTGTATGCTCCCACCCCATGAGGCCGGGCTTTGTAGTGTACCAGAAAGAACCCAGAACCCACTGCACCAGCATAAAGTCTGGCAATGAGTTCAAAGATTTCATCCTCATATACCTAATGTCAGTCAGGGTGCTGCTGCTGATCCTGCAGAGGTCTGTGCATCCCCAGATCATCACTGAACCACCACCAAACCAGTCATGCTGAGCGATACTACAGACAGCATAGAATTCCCCATAGCTTCTCCACACCCTTTCAAATATGTCACACATGCTCAGGCTGAACCTGCTCTTATGTGTGAAAAGCACAGGGCACCAGGTTTGGACCTGCTAATTCTGGTATTCTATGGCAAACACTAGTTGGGCTCCACATGCCAGGCGGTGAGCACATCATGGCCCTCATGAAGTCTGCTTCTGGTTGTTTGGTCAGAGACATTCACACCAGTGGCCTGCTGGAGCTTATTTTGTAGGGCTCTACATCTACATGTTCATCCTGTTGCTCCCTGCACAAACGAGCAGGTAACGGTCCTACAGACAAGATGTGGAGGGCAAAAAGTCAGTGGCGTCACCCTGAAAAGCCTGAACAGCATATATTTATGTAGAATCCCAACCATTGGCAGTATTTATAATAGATGACATAAAATGTTATGAACTAAAGGCATGACTGTATGAAAAGTCACGAGTGACTTCATGTTTCAGAGCAGGTTAGTGGCTCAGAGATTTACTGGACACCAACAGGATGGCACTTAGTTAGACACCCCCCCCCCCGCCAATCTTCCCAGTACGACGAC
>VOQJ01047240.1:63657-80841 GCA_015052665.1 Apistogramma diplotaenia | reverse complement strand
CCCCCCCCCCCCCCCACCCTTTTTTCTTTATCCTGATTTATCTGCAGTCTAAACCGATCTCCACTTTCATATAATAAATCACCTTCTGTTACCAATTCTCCTGGTGCCTTGCGACCATAAATCCTCTGCGATAGCTGCACCTGAAATGTTCTGCGTGCGATAATTTCTCACGTGTGTTGATGCAGCAAGAGCCACAGAGGAGATTGTTCTCGGTTATGCATAAAATAAGAGCCCTCATATACCCGCGACTCCATGTCGTTCTTTATGTTAATGCCTCCCTGTGGACAGTAACTGCACCAGTGACAATAATAAGATCTGCTTTACCTGGGTTACATTAAAGCAGTGTTGCCTTTTTATGCGACATTAATGTAGTCTCGATGGGATCGTTTATCACTGCCAATACTTTTATACCTTCTCTGATGAGGAAGAGTAGACTTTAAGACGCTTCTTTTATGAACATTTCATATTAAAACTAATTAAAAACCTGTCTGCTTGGACCATCATCCAATCTGTAAAAATGAAGAGAACTTTTTTTAATATACGGTCATTCCATGTTAGCTCATCAAATGTATCTCATCTGACCATCTCAGATTTGCCTGAAAAGATTCCGGGGGCAAAGACGGTTCTTAATAGGAATTATGCAAAATTTCAGGTCCCTTCTGTCATTGGTTTCCACAAAAAAAAGGAAAAGAAATGGCCTCAGTGGAAGGGTGGCTGTCATAAAAGCAGTTTTTAAGGATGGGAAACAAGGAGGGCCAGTGGTGTCAGAGATCTTGTCAAAAGTATGACAAGATCCACCATGTAATACTATCTGCAAGTGTGTGATTGGCAATGAACCCAAACACACTGCCGCTGCAGTAAAAACGAACCTGGACCCGCCTCTAAACAAACCCCTAACCCTGGACAGAAAAACACAAGATGGAACACTAGCAGTCATGATTTGGCCTCCCCAGAGGCCGGACCTGCATTCCAGTTATCGTACATATTTCACTAAATCACTGGACCCATTTCTCATTTTCCGAAAAATATATAAAGTTAAATCCAAGGTTTGTGGTGGTGTGTTCTCTCATTTTCCCAATCTGAGTTTTTTGGAATACTCCTGTTTATGTATGTGTCATAGTAGAGCAAGCCAATGTATGCACCCTCACAGCCCTGCAGGAGTTTTCTGTAATTACAGGTGCTCTCGGCTCCTGTAACGGCAGCCTGGTTTCTACAAGCTGCCAAAATCTGCTGTCTGTGATTGGACATCCAAATATTTTAGGAAATTCAAGCTCAAGTCATTTTCTAACAACTTTAATAAATATAATATAAAAAAACAGTATCTTTCTTTAACACATTTGCTTTGCATGTTGAGAAATTCCCATTTTTGAGAGCAGGAGGGGAGACAAGCTCAGGATCAGTTGCATCAACAAGGATGTAAAATCTGTGCCTGATCAGCAGCATGCCACCCCATCTGCTGCAGCAACCTTTAGGGAAACTAAAGGAGCAGCTGAAAGGTTTTTTTCTTCTTGTGTAGGATGAATTCTAGGCTAAATTTGATCATCATCTGACTGTTTTTTTTATTTTATATTTTGTCCACTATTTTGGTTTTTGATCAAATTCCCATCCGTGTCAGCTGCACTTTTTTGAGCTAACAGCCAGTTGATGGCTCTGTCTTAATGACAGCACTGAGTTGAAGTCAGCATGCTGACATTAATAATGGCTTTAATGAAATTTGAGATGTTGCATTTATTATTTATGCCTCTTTGATTGTGTTGTGTCTTAAGTTTAGAGGTTTGTTTCCATCTCCTCACTTTACTGATTTGATTCGCTCTCACTGCTGTCCTCAGTGGGATTCACTGATGCAGCAGAGATGGACAGTTAGCAACCAGCTGATGAACATATTGCAGTTTCAGCAGCTAAAGAACCAAATTCTTGGTTGACAAAGATGAAATTACACTCACATTCACCAGATGGGCATAAAACAGAACTGTAAGGGAAATATAATGTTACACATTACTGGGGGATGTTTAATTAAGCAGTTGTCTATATTTAATACATGTTATGTGCAGCTGTTTTCTGACTAAGTTATTCTATATTGAGCTTGTTCCCATGGTACTGCTGAGTGCATTCAGAAGAGGATGCAAATGTAAACACAGGCAACTAAACCGCCTGTGTTTCGAGTCTAAATAATTACTAAAGGAAGGGCATCTGGTTTAGTTAATAACTGAATAACTGAAGGTGATAAGCCTGTACTGTTGCTGCAGCTTTGAACAATCAACGATGAAGGCTCATCTTTACATGTTAGAACTAACTCTCCTGTTTTCATTCTGTTGTGTACAGTGTTGAACTGCTGTGAAGGGGACATTCTCCTTTTGCTGGACTCCTCGGGAAGTATAGCAAACTATGAATTCTCCCGTCTGTTGGACTTTGCTGCCAGCTTGATCCACCCCTTTTCATTGGGCCGTGGGCATGTGAGAGTGGGGTTGCTGCTGGTGGGCACGAACCCTCGCCTAGAGTTTGGCCTAGATGTCCACGACAGTCAGGAGAGTCTGCAGACTGCCATGCAGAGAGTCATCCAGCTGAAGGGAGACACCAACACTGAGGCGGCGCTCCGTGTGGCCCAGCGGCTCCTGACAGAGACGCAGGTGAAAGTGCCAAAGATTCTCCTGTGGCTGACTGACGGAGTGGCGCCTGGAGACGTGGACAGGCCCATGTCGGAGCTGAAGGCTCGGGGAGTGTCTGTGTTAGTCGTGTCTACTGTACACGGGAACTACCGAGTGTTACAACGTGTGGTGACACCTCCGATGGAGTCTCACCTGTACTCTGTGGACATAGATAACATTGATATCATCACAGAGGACCTGAGGAAGGCTATCATCGGTGTGTGTGTGTGGTTGATATTAGGCACAGTACCTTCACAGTAGATGTTAATGATTTTCAGTTCCACAATTATTCACCCCAGTTTTATATTTAATCTCTGCCTCGTCTCTTTTGTCTTATCTGCAGAAATCATTCGTGCAGAACGACTGCGTGTGGTTGATTTGACTTCCCACAGTGCTGTGCTGCAGTGGCGCCCTGTTCTGAGTGCAGATGGTGGTTATTATGAACTCTGGTACAAGCCTAAGAGCAGAACTGACCCTGAGATCAGACGCACTTTAACAGGAGACTCCAGCAGGGCGCAGCTGAAAAATCTGCAGCCTGGAACGACTTACACAGCTTTCCTCCGCCCAGAGTTCAACCAGGAACTGTTTAACACACTCACTGTAACATTCACCACTTTTCCTGGTAAGAACGTATGTGGGCTTTATAATACTGTGGTACCTCCCTAAAGTGAAAAAGGAAACCTTGGTTGAAGTAGCTGGCATATCACAGGATTTCTTTGGAGCGCAGAAACCTGGACATGGTGTGGAGCAGGAGAAGAGCAGATACATAGTGGAGCATGTAGGGGTTTGTATGTGAGGAGAAGGATTTAACAGGCGACACAGGACTTGACTGAAAGCCAGTGGATGCAAAAGGGTGGGTGTGATGTGTTGCCAGGACACAGTGCAGGTAAGAACTCTGGCAGCTGAGTTCTGAACATACTGCAGCACGTCCAGACCAAACGGGGCAGTACAGTGTTACAGTAGCGCAGGAGGGAGGTGATGGAGGCATGAATGAGGATTTCAGCTGCAGAATCTACTCTGGCCAGCGTCTAGATATGTTCTTTAGATGGTAGAAGGCAGTTTTAGGGAAAGATTAAATAGGCGATGAGAATGAGAGCATGTGTTGTCCAGGATGACATCCAGGTTGCAGACCTGCGGAGATGGTTAAAGTACCCATCCACATTGAGAGCTGCAGTGTTTTTTCTTCTTTCTTTTTTTTTACTAGAATAAAGTCTAATTGAACATCCACTACAGTAGGTGGCGGTGGCGCGCTCATTGTCAGAGTTTGCGCAGTAAGTAATAGCTGGCAGTCATCTTAAGCTCCCAGCCCCCACTTAAAAATATAGCACAATTTGGCCCTTTAAGTTACTTTTTGAACATTTCGCTTTCTCCTCCAATTAAGAGGGTTAAGCGAAATGTCAAAAAAGTAACTTAAAGGGCCAAATTGTACTATATTTTTAACGCCAATTCACAGCCAGAAGTAGGGGGCGTGGCCGGGGACATGAAAGGTTTTCTTCTCCCTGGGGGGGCATGGCAGAAAATAATTGAGAAGCACTGCTATAGACACTGATTTTAAAACGAGGCCAACAAAAAAATTCACAGCATGTACACTATCAATACCAGAAAGCATACAGTCAGCATCTTACTGAAACCTCTGCACTCTTCTGAATCTTCCTTCATTTTTGTTGTCTCCAGCTTGCCACACCACCACCACCCATCCTCACTCCTTTTTCTCTCACATGGTCGGGTTGTTGCCCCCTTAAAATCTCTTTATCCATGTTCAGAAATGATTGTAACTCTGAGCTCAAGTGTGATAAATATGTTTAACAGTGCTCTTGGTTTACATTTAATGATACCATCATACTTTGGAGAGTAACGTGATTCAGTCGAGGAGAAATCTAATCTGGTTTGATCACCGAGCCTGTGGGTGCAAACTGTCGACAGCTGTGCTGAGTCGTTTGTCTAAATGTGATAATACAGATGTGACATAACAATCCAAAATGTTCATTTTGTAACAGTATTGTAATCTTGCAGATGATTTTGCATGCAGCGACAATCATTAGAATAGCATGTTTTATTTATCCGGTTACTGGGGTTTCTTAAAGAAGTTAAAACTGGTTTTAGCACCAAAAATCAAAAATTTAAATTTTACCTTGAAAATCATCGTTTCACCTACTGTGTCCTTTCTTCTTGTGCCCTCATCAGATGTTTTGAGCCCAGCAGTGGTCTCCCTGTCAGATGCTGGCCCACATCAGATCCGTGTGAGCTGGGGTCCTCTGCAGACGGCTCGGGTTCGAAGATACACAGTGGAGTATGGAGCTATTCCTAGCGGACGTGTCCGTGCTATCACGTTACCCAGGCAGAAAAATTCAACCTTACTGACCGGCCTGGAGCCGAACACTCAGTACCTGGTCACGGTCAGTGCTCTGTATGCGGATGGAAAAGAGAGCGCCATGTCTGTGAGGACCTGCACTCTGCAAGGTACTGATTACAATCTGTGTTATTTTCCTTTCATTGCTTCTAAATAATCCAGCTCAGTCACATTTCTGTGCTAAAAGTTGACACTTAGAAGTCGTCACTTCAGGGGGGGTTTTTTTGTTACAAAATCCAAAAGTATAAGTTATTATTTATTGCCAGGCAGTTTAAATCTGTGCCTCCTTTCCCTCTTGCAGCAGCTCTACCTGCTCTGATCGACCTTAAGCTGGAACCAGTAGAAGGACAGAATTTGGAGGTGGAGGCGATGCAGTTAAAATGGCAAGCCTATCAGGAAGGGTTAAGAGGCTACTGGATCAAATGGGAAACAGGAAAGTCCCACAGCTCCACCTCCTCTGTCTACTTACCTCCCAGCTCCCATTCAACACGGCTCACCAAACTTGCACCAAATAGTCGAGTGTGTGTGTCCCCCATTTACAGCTCAGGCCGAGGAGACGGGATATGCTGCACTGCCACCACTCACGGAGGTTAGCCGAGCTAATTATCACCACTTGCGTTTTTCCCTCATCTCCGCAATTATGTTCATGCGGAAGGCCAGAGGAAGTGCAAGTGTGTTTGGTTCTGTGTTTCTTCTCTCTGATAGTTTCCAGGCAGTTGGGTTAACAACCAATCAAGGAAACACTCAAGTACTAGATAACTTGTGTTTAACTAATTCATCTTGAAATGGATTCTAGTGTCAGAAAAGCCCTTTCACATAATCCACCACCAGCAGAGCATGAGCAGATATGCATGTAATTAAATATTTTTCTCTCAGTTAAGTCAGTTAAATATCACTGGCAGCGTGGGAAGCAATATGCTACATGAGTTCATACAGATCAGTCAGACTTATGTGTACACCCACATAAATCTGTGGTCAGACGTTTACATGTACTCATCATTTGCAGGGTCATTTTGGGCTTTAAATGATTTCTTGAAGCTGTTCTTTTTCCAGGGTGGAATGATTGTACAGTACACATCTTTAAAAAAACAAGAACTGGGGGCACAAGTTTGAATGTACTTTGGATTTTCTCTAAAACGAATCACTGGCAGTAAAACAGCCACAGAGCCTGATGCTACCACCGGCATGTTTAATAGGTGATACAGTGTTTCTAGGTCTCCAAACATACCTCTTGTCCTCGTAGTCAACCAGCTCCAGAAGTCTTTTTGTTTGTCCATTTGGGCAGCTGCAAATTTCAGTCGAGTTTCCGGGGTCGTTCCTGAACATCTTAACTAATTTCTCTTCTGAGGGTGTTCAGTTTGGGTCTTCTTCCAGATCTTGGCAAAGGGGCGACAGTTAATAGTTCAAAGAAATCATTCAAAAACTAAATTTATGATGAGTGGATGTAAACTTCTAACTGCAACTGCAGTCAGTGTGCACAGCTAGTATGATGGTTCCTCTTTAAATTCGTGCAGATTTGTTTACTTGGACAGATTTCTCATCTTCTTTAAAAGCTGTTCAAAGTTTCTGTGGCTTTCTGGGTTATTTTTAAGTAGAATTTGAATGGAGATTTAGTTACAGTGCCTGGAACAAAATCTGTTGTTATGATGAGCTGGAGAAGTCTCAGATGAAACCATGCCTACAGTGAAGTGAAGAACTTAAGTGTCTCGTTCATCTCCGACCTGGGAAGCTGAACTGCAGAACCCTGACAGTCAGGCTGAGATGCATTTTATTTTTGCATCACTTCAGAGGTCAGGAACAAGGCTGGATCGTCTGTGAAATGCAAAGCCTGAAAACTCATCATGTTTAATGATGGCTGCATTCGCAAAACACGTTTGCTGGTTTATCATAAATATTGTTAAATAATAAGGAGTCTTGAATGAAAGTCGGAGGGTTGCAGTCTCTAATCTGTGAACAGGTTCTCTGGCAGATGCAGTAATCGATCTCACTCCCAGAAACCTATAAAAATGTCTAGTTTACTGTTATTTGTGCGAAATCACCGGTTCCTTTTTAGGATTTCACAAAGAAAACACATTAGAGCCAGTGACGGACTAATATGGTTTTTATCATCTTTCTTTGGTTAGATTCATTATATCAAAGCAGTCCAACATGTTCTGATCATGAATGAGTCAGAGAAAGCGTTACCTACCTGAACGGACTAGATGCATTCAATATTAAAGTTTTTTCCTCTCGCTGATGGACACACTAATCTCACATCCAGCTGTCTCTGACTTATCCTTTTATATGTATATTTTTAAGCTGCTGGGATGTAAATTTGATGCTTGTAAAGAATAAAGATGACTCTATTTTGTTATTCTGTCTCAAAAGATATTCATAATGCTGATCACAAATATGTATTGAATATTATTTTAAATGTATTGACTTTTTAATGTAAAGGTACTGAATTCTGCAGTTTTGTCTGTTTAAATAATGCTGTACAGAGTTAATAGCGTTTGCTTAAAATAAATAAATAACTACCCAGTACTGTGCTGTTTGGTTTAAGGGGCCATCTAGTGGCTGTTTGGTGTAATTAGCTATTGCAAACTGGGAAAAAAGCTACTTTTATTCTTTTTCTGGCACAATCCCAAATCGATGTAAGATATTGCAAATAGACTAAATGGAAAAACTTCAAGTTCAGTTGTTATATGACATAAAGCACTCCTTTTGGATGACTAGAGGTACTGTTCTTTTATATTAATTTTTTCCATGTTCCCATCCTTTAATGAAACACTGTCACATTCACAATAGGGACAAAGATGTTAACTGGAGCACTGAGACTATGTATAACCTGCCCCACTGCAAAATAGAGCACCGCTGGGTCATTCGGTGGTTGCATGTCTTACATTTTGAAATGTCTAACTTGGTGCCGTCCTTCATTTAGAAATATGATTATGCAAATAAGAAGGACGGGTAGCTCAGCTGGTGATTAAAGTACTTCAGTATCCTTTCCTACAGGGTCATGGGGCCAGAGCCTATCCCAGCTGTCACAAGGTGAGAAGTGGGGTACACCCTGGACTGGTCTCCAGTTCATCACAGGACTATCCCAGAGGGACAGACAACCATTTTCACTTATATTCACACCAATTTAGAATCACCAATTAACCTGACAAATATATCTTTGGACTGTAAGAGGAAGCTGCAGTATACCCAGAGATAGCCCGCACAAACATGCGCAACATGTAAACGGCACACAGAAAGGCTTTAGCCTGGATTTGAACTCGTCATTTTACAATACAAGTAAACGAGCTCTCGGGGCATTTTTTTGCCTTTGGCCTCAAGAGACTAGAATAGCAACTGGTGACCAAGATCTGTCATAATCAGTTACTTGCCTTCAGGTCCCTTAGGATGATGGTAATAAAGTTGCAAGAGAAGCACGTTTATGCAAGGAAGCAGATTAATCTCCTGTGTTTCATTAACGTGCACCTCGTGCTCCCTGCGGCCTCAAACGTCGCGGTGCTTTGTGACGTTCTGTGGCCTTAACAGTGATTGAACAAGGCTTCAACTGAGCCCATGGAGGAGTCACTTAAATGATTTCATCTACAAACACAAAGAGGAACAAAATTATAAAACAAAAGGTCCAATTAACTGGAATCCAACATGATACCAACTTGTTGGAGGATAACTGATTTATATTCACTTGATATTCATCCAAAATGATGATGGAAATTTCTTCAAGACTTTTCATCAGCTGTTAAAACTTCTTTACAGATTGATCTCTTTATTTGTGGAATAATGAGGAACCTCTTGGACCGCAAGGAAGACGCAGATCATGTGGGGATGGGGCTCCATGTCCCAGTGTCCCCTGCACAAACTACTTTTTACATGATCCTGGTGATAATGGGAATTCTGGGTAACGCCACAGTGATTTGGGTCATTGGTAAGGGCATAATTTTGGCGCGTAATTGGGGACGAACCTCGGACATCATCATTGTTAACATGGCACTGTCTAACTTGCTGGTATCGCTGTTGAGGAACACACTCCTCGTCATCGCAGACATTGGACTGGAGGTATTGTCTTTAGCTTTTTTAAGTTTTCAAGATTGCCCATAATTCACTCTTTATTTACTTCACAGACTCTTTATTTCCACTAATGCTAATAGCATGTTGGTTATGCTAAGGAGTGTTTTCCAAAGACATCTAAACCAAATTAGATCAAGATCTTGTGTTTTCACAGCTAAACACAATCAAAGGGTTTTGTCAGCTGCTCATGGGACTGTGGGTGTGGCTGCGGTCAGTCAATGTGTGGTCAACACTCTTCCTCAGTGCGTTCCACCTCCAGATGTTGAAACGTGTGGCTCCTAAGACTGCAAATGGGCCCCGGGGTGTTCCCAAAACCCTCCTGGTGAGCCTGGGTCTCATCTGGATTGGTAACCTCATTTACTCCATTCCTGCTCATATTTTTTCCACTAGTGGGGGCAGAAACACTACAGAGGTGAGAGCAACACAGAGAAGCTTTAAGCTTAAATTTAAGGACCTTACCAGTAGGTGATATGTGATAGTGATTTTCCAGAATCTATCATTTTATTCAAAATATTTTCAATCCATTTATTCCCCTAAATGTAAGCAAGCATTTGAATCCCACAAAGTGACTCTTGGTGAAGATAACAGTTACTGTTGGAAACATTACATTAATAAAAAAGATTAGTAAAATCTTTTAGCCTGTACTCAGAATCTTCAGCTGCTTTTTAATGTAATCAGTGTTAAAGAGCATGTCTCATTAGGCGTGGTCAAGAGGACCTGCTGAAGTTTAACCTGAGCATCAGATGGGGTTAGAAAGGTGATGGCTGGAGTACTGCATATGGTTTGTCCCACTGGTGTTGCCATACCATAGGAGAAGCAGTTGTTCTTTCACATTACCTTTCCTCACATTCATTTCATTGAACTGTATTTTTAAAAAGGAGCGCATGTTCCACTGACTCCACTCCTCTTTCCTCAGACACTCATGCTGGTGAGCACCACAACACGCCCCCTGCTGGGCTGCCTGTGGAACTTTCCCTCCGCCTACAGCGGCCTGGCTTATGCCACTACATCTCTGGTGATACACGAAACAGTTCCTATAATCTTGATGGTCGTCACAAACCTAACCTCGCTTTACAAACTGTACAGTCACGGTCAGCGTTCGGGGAAAGATGCGCCTGCATTGAAGCGGGTGCCGGCCGAGAAACGAGCAGCCAAGGTGAGAAAGAAGGTGGACTGGAGGTCACTGAGGCAGTCAGTGACCTCGGGGTATACAAATGCCTTGCCTTGAAAAATTGAAGTCGACATAAGAGGGACAAGTTTTACTGAATGAAGTAAAATATTTCTCTCTGTGAAATATGAGTGTCTCTGCTGCCCTGTATTTCTCCAGCACTCCAGCAAGCAGCTGTAGTCTCTGCAGAAGGCCTAGTCTTCACTCATATTTGCATAGAGTGATGAGTTGTGAAGTGTGTCTGTTTTTTTGTATATATTGAGCATTTAAAGCACTTCATGCAACATGCTTCATTCACACATCAGTATGCAGACGTGCAGATTGGAGCAGCAAGGCATCAATTAGTAGGCGACCTGCTCTACCTCCTGAGCTACAGCCACCCCCCAAATGGATGTGTTTGATGATGCAGGACTTGATGGGAATTGTTTCAAGATTTAGCAACATCTTTAATAGACTCTTCATGTGCAATTTTCTTTTACTTGTGTGATTTTTTTTTTCCCCAGGTGATTCTCGCCCTTGTAATCCTCTTCATCATATCTTGGGGAACCAACATTATCTCTGTCAATTATTTCAACTACAACCGTGGCTCCTCAGTTGCGTTTCTTCTGGTCGTTGCACGTTTTGGCCACATTACCTTCATTGCCATGTCACCTGTTGTTCTGGCAGTCGGCCACCCGCAGCTTCGTTCATGCGTCAGGTCTGTCCTCGTGCACTGACGGCACAATCTGCAGAAACTCTCGAGGTGCAGCAAATAAAGAAATTGCTAATCATAAACTATTATTGGTATAATGTTTCTTTAGGTATGAATATATTTTATTTTTCTCTGTAATCCTTCAGGTACGCTGAACGAAGACGGATGGACTCAAGGGAAAGACTTTTACATTAATAACTTTAATTCATTTTTTAAAGGTTGCATGATGTGTTTTTTATTTATTATAAACAAAAAGGTCCAAAGACATAAAAAAATTACAAAGGTGGCTGTAATATTTTGTTATTGGTTCAGTATAACATTATTAGCTCCCATTATGGCTTCTGATGAAGCATTTTGTCTCCCTAATTTTAAATAAGTGAGAAAACACAAAGCTAAAGTTTATGAAGTTTATGAATTTATGTTTGTAGCCAAGAAGAACTTTCCAAGGAGCAGTTTTCTCTTTTATTAAATTTTTTCTATATTCCTGAGGACGGGTGTTTTTGTGTTATGGTGACACATGTACTGGCCATCAAACTCCACTGAGGGATTTTATGTGACACCGGCTGCTCCAGATTCATTTCCAAGTCCATCTGTGTTCGGTTCATTGTTGTTTCTGCATTAGTTGGAGCTGTCTTGCATGAATAAATGAATTATATTTATTCAAGTTACCGTGCAGTCACACTTATCTTTCATCATTTGTTTATTTAAGTTTCTCTTGCATTTTTATGACCTTCATCTATTTTTGAACCACAAAAACTGGCCCGTTTCCTGTTTTTCCTGTAGCCTTGGGGGATTTACTCCACTCTTCAGTGCCCTCACTGTGACATTTAGGAAAGTGAGTCCACCCCCGTATCATACTCATGATTTTTCTCCTCAGTTTTCCGTGTCCTAGGGCCACCACCAAAGGGCTGAATCCTACAAACACTGAAGCAGAGAACTGGGAAACAGTCAGCAGCCCTTGAGCATGGCGCCCCCGGTTGTGGTTGTAGTATGTTACTGCAGCAATCTGTAGCACCCAGCATACCACAAATAGTGACACCAGAGACATGATGACTTGAGCCGCCATACGTTCACTGCTCAGCTGAATGTAAGGCATTTGTCCTGGTTTGTCCATCTCCCTGTGGGTCCCTCCTGACTCCCCCCCTGAGGAAACAGCTCGGATGTGCTTGGCCAAAGAATGCAGTGTGGCTAAATTTGTTAAAACCATCAGCACCAGCGGCAACACCTCATTCAGCGCCAGTGATGTGGAGGCGAAGGCTGAGCCTTGTTCTTTTGATGGAAACTCCCAGACGCAGCCCAGCAGAGGCCTGGTGGTGCAGCTGATCACCATCAGCTCCACTGTGGCATTGGCTTGAACTTGAGTGCTGTATACCAGTGCAGGGGCAGAGAAAGCAAGGTTCGCCCCCCACACCACCCCCAAGACAACCCAGACCCGCCGCCTCTCCCTCTGAACAGCAAGAGGTCCAAAGGTCACGTGATGTCGTCTCAGCGTAGAGCAGTGAAAGGCACTGAGTGTTAGAGTGACCCAGCAGCCCACAGCTCGCCACCACACCCACAGCAGCATGAAGATTCTGCACCAGCCGGGGGACAGAGACAGATCCAAGCCCAGGTCGGACACGAAAATAGGCACTGTGCGGAAAAGCGAGGTCAGCAGGTTGGCCAGTGACAGGTGCACCAGAATAAGGTCAGAAGGAGAGAGTCTCCTTGATTGCGTTTCAGTGGCTGACTGAAACACCTGAGGATAAAAACAAGACATGCTAAGAACAACTCAATCCAAAACATTTTACAGTTAAAAAGCTGTGTGCTGTCTCACCACATAGATGACCAGGATGTTTCCCAAAATGCCAGAAAAGACCAAGAACCCAAACAAAATCGCGTCTACAGTGAGGACTTGTGACATGGCATCATCCTCTATATGGCAACGTACTTCTCCTTTTCATCATGACAACAGGCTTGTGTGTGTGAGAGTGATGCATCAGGGAGCTTCACAAGCTCATTGTGTTTTATATAAGCACACAAAGACAAACATATTCATCACACATGAACAAATGTTTGCTGATCAGACTCAAGGTCAATTTGATCTGATGTGTAGAAGCTGTGAGAGCAGGTAGGCAGGCATTTTCCAGCCGTCCTGCGTCACAGACGGTCGACCTCAGCAGCGAGCATACAAACACCTGCAAGTCACTGCTCATGCTAACCACAGCTCATAACTCTGCAGTGGATCAGCACTCTGGTCATGTTTCTTTCTTTTTATTGTCTCATGGTGACAACAATAATAGCAGTCCGTTTGGTTGCAATGTGTGCGTGCACTGCAACCAAATGCACCAGGAAGTATCAGCAACACAGATTTAACCAGTGAAAGCTTTCAGCAACAGCTGAACTGGTCCCAGTGATTCAGCATTTAAATCTTTTTAGTCAGCTATTCATACTCGCTCCCTTGGTACTAATTATTTACTGGGTTAATCTCTTGAGAAAAATCAATCACTGCTTAGAACAATCTCAGCCAAGCACAGCTTAATTAAATGTACAGTAGAGACCAAACATGATAATTACATCAACAGCAGAACTTTTTCCACCGTGTCTGAGATTTAAAAAAAAAAAAACAGGCAACAGGCAGAGGGCATGACATTTTGTCTCTAGCCATCGCTAATCTCTAGCCATACTACCTACTTTGTTTGCAGATCCAAATAAGAGCATCAGTTTACAGAAATGCAAAGTACATAAATATGACATTTTAACTCGTCTTTTGGATAGGCTCCAGCCAGCCTCGTGGCCCTGAAAAGGATACACAGAGGAAAATGGATGGATGTGTGAGCTAATGCTGTGCATAGAGTATGTCAAATTATTTGTGATGCAACATAAACAATGATAAGTTAAAAAGAAATATCTTACAAAGATACTGAATGATAAGATATTGGATTGTTTGGCTTTACAATCCAAACCACTGGCCAAACAAATTTCAACTCCAGGTTATTTAAACAATTTCAGAATAATGCTCCTAACCATAAAGTAAATCATTGTGAAGACTTTGCTTTGTACAAGTATTTTTATATTGCTTCCTTCTCTGGGCTCATTTAAAATGAACTGAGGCAAAGTGGAAAACTGTTCTGTGGCCAGACAAATCAAAATTTTAAATTCTTTTTGGAGACCATACATACTGTACCCTCTGGACTAAAGATGAGAGAGACCATCCAGCTTCCTATCCGCACTCAGTTCAAAAGCCTGCATCTCTGATGGTATAGAGGTGTATTAGTGCCTATGGAACTGGCAGCTTGCACATCTGGAAAGGTATATAAAGGTTTCAGAGCGGCATAATGCTCCCACCCACATGACGTCTTTTTCAGGGAAGCTGTACATTTCAGCTGGACAATGACCCAGGACCGCTGAGCAGCTAGAATCCTCTATCAGATAAGAAAGGGATGACACAGCTCCCAGAGGTCCAGCAGCTCATCTCCTCAGTTACTAAATGATTATGGACTGTGCCTGGACTTTTTTGATTCCTTATAATTGTACATTTTTCTCAGTTTAAACATTTTTGTTTAAACTGTAGGGTCTTTACCCTACAGTAAAAAACACCTTGAGGCGACTATTTGTTGTGATTTGGCGCTGTATAAATAAAATAAAATTGAATTGAATTGAACATTTGACAGTGTTTTATGTTGTATGACATTTTCAAAACACTGCATTGTTTTTATTTACATTTGACACACCATCCCAACCTTTTTTGGGACTGGGTTGTATTTATAAGTAGCATGGCTTTGAACTCGTTTTAATTTCATCTGTATATTGACTGACCATTTCCCAGATTGAAGGCAAAGCAGTGAACCAAGCTGTAACGTTTAAACACATTTGCTCCCTGCATCCTGATCACAAATTTAAAACGATACACTCAGCGCAGGTGGGATGCAGGTGGGCTGACTTCAGTCCCTCCATCAGTGCTGTTCAGGAGTCCGAACAGGTGACTTGACAACTACCTGAAGCGCTGTGTGGGCTGATGACTCACAAACCGAGTGCTGATGACTAGAAATATTTTTGCGCGCGCACCCACGTTGCCCAGCACTCCGCGGGGCGCGCTCCTGCACGTGCACTCTAACACAGCAGGCATCAAACCCATTTACGTCAAGCCAGACAGGAAGAAGAAAGCCAATCTGATGGCACGAGCCTAGTCCTCTGGTCCCACCGAAATAAGCGAGTGTTTTAGAGAAATGTCTGAGAGCAGCGAGCTGCACTGAGCGTATTTTCATCACCGTTTGGGCTGCATTAACTTCATCCTGCAAGGTCATACTGAGATCTCTCACTAACTGGATGGGCGCAGGATTGAATGTTATTTCTGTCGAAGATGTGTACCCGCTCCTCTCGCCTATGGATCCTGTTTCACGCGGATTTTCGTCGCGTGCACTGAATTGGAGCGCATCTTATGGCAGACACCAGCCATCGCCCATCTGATCCACTGTGAGAGAAAATAAGCCGACGGGAGCTTGGTGAGATGAAAAACCTGCAGCGACCATCCCTGCTCGCCTTATCGGCACTGCTGCTTTGCACGTTACCCCAGACAGCTGGGTCTCATCAGCTCAACAGCTCATTAGCATTATCATCATCATCATCAAGATCATCATCATCAACGTCCTCATCAGAGGCGCGAGGCAGAAATAATGTGACCCAAAATTGGCTCAGACAGACTAATCTTACTCCCAGCATTCGAAGCAGGTCATCACCAAAGCTGAAAAGCTCCTCGTTCAACACAAGTCGAGGCAATAATAATACTGTGATCTCTGACAGCGCTGGCAGGGCACCGAGATGGAGCCCGGAGGATGTGCCATCACCTGTGTGTGCCTATCGAGTGATCGAGGGAGGCATCGGGGGGCAGCTGTGCTTTCGACACACTCTGTTTGGGTACAAGTGTCCTAAGGGTGAGTGCAGGACTGCGGTGTCTTTCGGGAACCTGGTGGCAAATATTCTCATCAACGGCAGCGTACTGTTACAGTGGACCCACGAGTCAGAATCCACAAAGACTAATGAGCCCAGCAGTCCCGGGACAAATGCAACAAAAGAGGATACTCCGCGATCAAACTCTCTTTTCAGGGGCCGACGCCACAAACGCGGAGGCTACGAGGTAAGCTGCTGGTGGAATGGAAGCTACACTCAGTTTGAGTGCGCCGGTGTCCATCTTGGGTCGGGCTGCAGGGACTTTCTGCTGTCCGAGCTGCACGAGAACATCCCGTACCGCATCTGTCTGCGTGCCCTGGGCCGGTCCGAGCCAGCTGAGAGGGCAGAGCAGCGGGACTGCGTGGAGTTTACTCTGCCGCCGTCAGGGATGCAGGATATTGTGATCGCCATGACAACGGTGGGCGGAGCTATCTGCGTGATGCTGGTCATCATCTGCCTGCTGGTGGCGTACATCACAGAAAACATCATGAGTCCCACGGCGCAGCACACGTACTCCTACCGCGCTCACTCACATCACTGATGCACTTAAAATGACCTACATTAACACGCACCGTGGTCATATGTAATCTCTATGGAAGTTTGTTTCTACCACTAGGGGGAAATGCCATCCATAACTCAAAATTTCAAGTTGTTTTCTCAGAATTATGAGTTTATTTTGAGATAACAACCCAAATTTTTGACTCATGGATGGCAAAAATCTTTTTTTTAAGTAGCAGAAACAGCTTCCATAAATCTCACATTTAAAGTTAATGTCTACAGCAGTTTTTTTTCCCAATATGATACACTCATCCTGTTTTGACCTAACTGAAGCACAATCTACTGTGGCTCTGCTAATAACATGCCTTTTGAACCTCAGCGAGGATGCACTGAACCAAAACCTACGATTTGTGAAAACAGCAGTTTACTGTGTTATGTTTCCATTCAAGGCTGTTTAGGCAGCATATACAGCAATACAGATAATGAAATGGCTTTTAGTACATAAGAAACAATGAACAATGAGTTTTGCTAAATGTGCAGCCTGTGAAAGTGTCCTTAAAGGGACACAGGAAAATAAAACTTGTTGCCACATTTTTTCCACTTGACTTTATCATAACACTACTGTTTTTGCTTTGCCATTTTCTGAAGGGCAATACAATCTGGTGTACAATCTCCAAATACTGTGCCACGCATTTTCAGTTAAACTGCCTTTCTGTCCTGCTGTCAGTGAATAAAGTACTATGAGATCATTTTTAATAATTAAGAGCTGTCATTCTTCTTGTGTGTGTGTGAACTTTGAATAAACACAGTTAATCACAAGCAGTGGGATAGAGACCACAGTACATTA
>VOQJ01047240.1:15077-37377 GCA_015052665.1 Apistogramma diplotaenia | reverse complement strand
GGTGTGCGGTGGCGTGTGGGGGGTGGGTGGGGGGGGGGGGGGTGGACTAACAGTTGATCTCATTAAAATATTTTCTCTCCTGCTTGTTTTGAGGCTTCGCAGACTATGAGTACGCTACAGGTAAGGCACTGTTGTCTTTTCTGTTGTTGTTGTTGTTGTTTAGCTTTTCTGATGTTTGATTGTTTGATTCCTTCTCCTCTTGTTTAGACGCCCCTCCTGAAAGCTATCAGCAGCAGGTTCAGCTCAACCCGCTGATCCGTCCTGAAAAACAAGGTACATCTGCCGAGCTCTCCTCCCGTCAGAGTCACACATTTACTCACTCGGCCGTCGTGATTGAATAAATTGATTCAGACTGCCGCGTGTCTCATTTGTAAATGTGTTTCTTATTTGGAAAAGCAGGGTACGACTTGCAGACGGAACCCACGGAGCCCGGACCTCTCGGTAAGCGGGCCAGAAAGAATAGAAAGCCAGTTGTTTATGTGGAGTGGAGAAATTATTCTGTTGTTTGATTCCCAGATTGCAGAGAGGAGCAGTACCCATGCACTCGACTCTATTCAGTTCACAAGCCATGCAAGCAGTGCCTCAACAGTCTCTGCTTCTACAGGTAAGGAAGAACTTTTAGGGGAGCAGAAGTTCATTGTTTTTTTTTTTTTAAGAGAAAGCAGTTACATGGCTTCATTTCCTCCCAAACCAGTTTGATCCATTCAATTTCCTGCAGAGATGATGAATGAATATTTACTTCATGGGCAATGTGCAAGCTTCGGTCTGGTATTCGAATGTAAATATCACTCGTGCAGAGTTAACAGTGTTGATTCTGCATTCTGAGGTTAACAGTGTGCTGGAACTGCAGTGCATTTGTGTAGATCCAGAATAAAGAGCATGAGGTTTTATACGATGCAGATGTATCAAAGTGTCTAAGAAAAAGCATCCAGAACTTCCTGCGTCTCCAGAACTTAAAGGATAAACACTGTTCTAGCACCGTTTTCAGAAGCTCCATTATCCAGCTGGGTCAAACGGGACTAAATAGTGCATTTATTGGAAACTGCATCCATCTGTGGATTAACCCCCATTTGGTACTCATTAGTGCGTATACGGTGCTGCTGACTCAAAATAAACTGCAGCAGTAATGAGGAAACACCATAAAGTCCGGTGTGTCATTAATTAGGCAACGGTGGAATTTAATCAGTATCGATCAGCTCTGTCTGTAGGTGCAGTGTGACCTCTGCATGTGTTTTCATTCAGTTTGCGACGGGTGTACATCATCAACAAGGAGATCTGCGTGAGGACTGTGTGCGCGCATGAGGAGCTGCTCAGAGGTGGGCTTCGTGTACCCTGTGTTTTTACATTTGATCCTTGAGATTTTAACTGACTTTTTGTTGTGCGCGTGTGTGTGTGCGCGTTTAGCGGACCTGTGTCGCGATCAGTTCTCTCGCTGTGGCGTGGCGGCACTGAGTGGCCAGTGCGCATCACTAGGAGGAAGCTGCGGGATGAGCTGCGGTAGCTGCTGATGATCAGGGAGACCACCTGCCCAGATACTGCCGCCTTTTCATCTCCTCGACCACATTGTCTTACCTTGCCCCCCCCTTCCTCGACTCCTTCGTACACCCCCGTTACTCCTGTGTGAAAAGCACTTCTGCATTTCAGTATGTTTCTCTTCATCTCGATTTTCCCACGTTTACTCAGTAGATCCTGTGTGTAAGGATACGTATAATCCAAAGAACATTGATGATTGTATAAATCACTGGTGCTATAAAACATTTAGAGGTGCACATAAAGCCACAGAACATCCTCTATTTTTTTGTTTGCATATTGTACCACATTAATCTCTTTGTGTTTGTTTGTATGTTACTGTATTTGTGTTGAAAAGCAGTCATTGTCATGATCAGCTCATCAGCGGTGGCCACAGTGCACTGACATCAGACATAACTAAACGATACCCAGCCGCCAGCCGTCTCGCTTTTGAAGATCATGAGATATGTGATGAAACAGGTAGTGAGTGACCTCTTTGAAGAGGCACCTCACAAATGGCCTCTGTACTACTGCTTTGTTAAACTGTCACTATAAAGACTTTTTTTTTTTACTACAGCTGATCAGCGTGTCATTGACTCAATATGATTCATGGCGGTGAGGAAAGCGAGGCTGCAGCTCAGCGTGAAATGCATTGATGAACAGATGTAGAGTTATGACACACAGTCAGTTTATTCCCTAGGAAACGTGGCTTCCACGTGCTCGGTCCAAAACAAGTGACGCTGCTCTTATTAATCACCAGTGTCAGTATTTATACACAGAATAAAAAGCAGTTAAACTAATGTTACCTAATAAAAAAAAGTAGGTTTCAGTGGTAAAATAGTGTCTCTATATATCACATAATCAGTAAAATCTGTTTCTGCGAGAACATACAGTACAGTTTCTTCATCATGCTCAGTTTGCTTGTTTCCTGGCACGTGCACACAGTGCAGCCCCCCCGCCCCCACCCCTCGCTGCCTGTCCCTTTCCTTTTCTCAACTGTCCACATAAATGTGGAGGAATCTGCAGATTTTCATTCCCGCCTGTCTGGAGGAGAATCCTGCGGTGAGCTGGGTTTCTTCTTCAATAAGAACAAGAGGTTTGGGAAGATGCTGAGCAAAGATTAAGTACAGATGGCTGCCAGTAATCAGGCTCGCTGCTGCTTTTCAGCACAGCTGGCTCAAGCTTATTGCTCCATTTCCTCTTACTTGTGTCACAATACAAAAAAAGGCTTCAAAATTAGAATAGTGTTCATTCAGTGTCACAAAATAAAACATTTAAAATAGTACAGTAACAGTAGTTTGTGTCGGTAGCTAGGAGACATTCATGATGAGTGGCGTTTGTCCCGCTGGTGCTTCTGCTTTCAAGCTGCATCTCGGTTCCCCGCCAGCAGCACGGAGGATGGCAGCGAGGGCTGCCGCCGCTTCATCTCCTGCTGGAGCTGCTCCTTTAGGGTGGACACCTACAAAAATGACAGCGGGCAATGAACCAAATTCTAAACTTTAATACTGATGACACGATTCAAATTTTAAATCCTGGCTGCAGATTACAGATGAGTAAATGCTACTCATACTTGATTTCATAAGACTGAAAACTAGACAACTTCTGTGGTGTTCTTGTTGTCACACCTTCAAACCCAGTTTCATTAATGCTGGGATGTTTGTGTAAAACGTAAAGAAAAACCGAACGCAATTACTTGTAAATCTCATCAAAAAAATCTCAAAAAATATGAGCTCATTTTTAAATTGATGGCAGCAAAACACCTCAAAAAACTTGTGGGATGTGAAAAAAAAGTGGTGTTAAAAAGAAACAGCTGGAGGAACATTTTGCAACTAATTAGGTTACTTGGCAACAGGTCTGTAATGTGACTGGGTATAAAAAGGATTTCTGAGAAGTAAAGATGGGCAGAAGTTCAGCAATCTGCAAAAAACTGTCCACAAATTGTGGAACAATTTCAGAATAATGTTCTTTAACATAAAACTGAGTTTCTCATCCTCTACAGAACATATTTGTCATCAAAAGAGCCAGAAAATCTGGAGAAATCTCTGTGCGCAAGGACAAGGCCAATAATCAGTATCAGATGCCTGTGACCGTCAGGCCATCGGGCAACAACATTAAAACCACTGACGGGTGAAGTGAATATCTCTGATCTACTTTGGTATTTAGCATTTTTAGTATTTTATTTTCTTAAAGTTACAAAGCCAGAACAACAAGACTGACTGATCTTTATTCCCAGCAACAAATGCACCTGCACCAGGTGTGCGACTACATGAACCTGTTAAAGAGATAACGATGTGTGCACCTGTTCCTCCAGCCCTTTGACTCTGTGCCGGTGAGCTCGCTCTCTTGTGCCCAGCGTTCGTTCGATGTCCCGAAAGCTCGTTCTCAGCCTCTCCGCCTCCCGCTGGACCTCATCGCGCTGCCTCACCAAACTCTCACACAAACTGTGAGTCTGCTCCATCTCAGCCAGCTGTGTCTACTCATGAAACACACACACACACACACACACACACACACACACACGGGAAGACAACCAAATGTAAAATGAGAGGAACAGAAAGTCTGGTGGGAAGCCAAACACAACTGGAGTTTTATAGAAGGAGCTACAACAGAGTGAAACAAGATAATGAAGCGTCGTGTTTGGAGGAGCTGCAGCCTGTCTGAGGACATGTGAAACAGCTGTCCAACGAGCTTTACAACAAGCCGTGTGTTATTTGTGACACATCCAGATGAAACAGTCTAATAAAGTTATCTGCAAATCTAAATGCAGATCTGTGAACCTGATAAAATCAAAGTAAATGAAAAAGAAACAAAATAATCTGGTATCTCGTGAAAGTCTTTACAGATGTGTAAACATCATAAATGTAATGGTAACACCTGGGATTTTTATTAGCCGGCAGAAAGTCCTCCACCAAATGGTTGATGGCTCAGACAAATAAACCTGCAGCCTGAGGTCACGCAACACAAAGTGTAACTTCTCCACCTTTTTCCCCCCCACTTACTATCAGCACAAGTTCAGCAGCCACAGCTTAGTAATCAAGGATGATGCAGGAAAAATGATTCCAAACAAAGTCTTTTGTCTCTAGTCTTTAAATCTCTGCAGCAAATGTTAAAGGTTTGTGATTTGCTGCTACAGTTAAGGCACATTTCTGCAGCTCGGGAGAAGTCTGACTAAGTAAGGAGAAAAGAGTCTGAAATGTTAAAGCAGCCTGAAATAAACAACTTTAATGAGTTTCAAAAGTTCCCCTGAAACCCACTGCAGCTTATTTGCTTGTTTTGGGCATGTCTGTGGTAAATACATAGTTAAGACTTTAAAATCATTAAAATGAGGCTTTCCCCAAAATTATCTTACAGCGTTGGTCCAACCATTAGGTCATCTGCGAACAAACACCTCAGGTTTCACTCTATAGACTCTAACATTCCCAATTAACATTAAAGCTAATCTTTTTTTCCACATTCATAAGGAAAAATGCAGTGTTTCACACTGACGTCACCTTTTAAGTGTAAAATAATATATTTATTTTTACAGTCTTTCTAAGCTCATTGCTCAAATCAGATTTGAAGTTTTGCACATAAAAGACTTTATCAGCAAGTTTGGTTTAATTTGTTGTCACTGTTGTGCGCAGCGTGCTGCGATGCAGAACAGCGGCCATTTCTCACCTGCAGCATCAGGATCTGCTGCTGCGCTTCCTGCAGCTCCTGCTCGGCTGTGTTTAGAGAGCGATCCAGGCGACTCTTCTCTGCAGACAGCCGCATCGTGCCTTCCTCAGACTTCAGCTTCTGACGTTCAACCTGATGAAAAATCAAGGATCGCGGACATGTAGCAACAACACGCAACCATCTGGCCCGCGCTCGTGTGGTTTTCAGCTGACATCAGGACATTTTAGCAAATGCTGACATGCTAAAAGGCTAAGATCACATGACGAATATAGTAAACCTTTGGACATCAGTGAGTTAGCAGAGTTACTGTTTCATTTTAAGTTTGAGTAATTTCATAAGTTACTAATAATTTCTCTTTAAGTTCTAGAAATATTCGTGGAATTAAAGGGAAATAGATAATAATAATTTTCTTATGCAACTATAGAAGTAAAATGAAGAAAACAGTTTACTTTTTCTTCATGAGGACAAATCAAAATGACAATGTAAAAAAAAAAACAACACACTGTTATTTTCATATTCATGTAGTTTTCTGTCAGTCAAAGGGAGCCACTCCAGACCCCTGACCTAAAGGATGCCCTACTTAATAGTGTAATAACTCTGAACAGGACCATAATTTACATGGTGTACTGGGTAAGACTTGAAACTTGAGAATAAGACTTTAAACCACTTAGAAAAGTGTCTGCCCAGGCCATAAATCAAATGAGAAGAAACAGACTAAACAGACTGCTTTTATTGTTTGCAGAGCAGTTGCCACCTTCTGGCCACTAAAAAAAAAAAAAATGCAAGTTTAAGAAATTTTTGTATTCACTTTTTATATAGCATGCAGGGTAAAAGTCACTGTTTGTCACAAAGATTTTAAACACTAACTTGAAAACGTTGTAATAGAAAATACAGTTTTCCCATGTGCTGTGCCCAAGATGCAGCGCTGACCTTATCCAGTATGTTTTTCAGTGCATTCTTGTCTTTCTCCAGCCTCGAAGCCTGTCTCTCTGCATCTTTTTTCTCGGTCTCCAGCATGGCCACTGCTCTTTGCAGCGCACGCAGTCGCTCCTCTACGGCGGCCCGCTCTGCCTGAGTGGACTGGGCGCTGCGCTGAGCCTCTGCTAGACTGGCTGAACGCTGACGCAGAGCCTGACGGAGGACGACAGACATCAGTCACGAACACTGGACTGAGTTTAGCGTTTTTATTAATCTTGTGCAGAATTTACTGTTTCCTGGTGCCGCTTCAGATCAGCAACACTGCAGCGGGACACGTGCCTTGTGGTTATCTGCGTGTCTCTAACCTCCTGCGTGTTGTTGAGCTCAGCCTCCAGCTGGTCTCGCCGCAGCTCACTCTGGGTCAGCTCACTCTGGAGGCTCTGCACACGCTCAGTGAGGGTGGCCGTGTTTCTCTTTGCCTCAGCTGATGAAGCTCGGGATGCATCCATTTGTTCCTTAATGGCACAGAATAATCATCACATCACTCATGTCTCATCCACATTGTTGAAGCTTTTTTTTTAAAAATCTGACTCTCACCTGTAGGAGTCTTTTGTCCTGTTCAACAATACTGAGCGTCTTCTGCAGGGCAGCCACACGACCCTGCGTGCTGCTGTGAACGGCCGCCGCCTCCTGGAGCGTCTGGCTGAGAGAAGTGGTTTTTTCTTTGAGTAAAGATTCACCTTCCTGAGATTTAAGCAGAGCCTGGCTCAGCCTCTCCACCTCCCTGTGCAGCAGAGACACACGGGCTTCTCCTTCAGCAACCTGCAATTAGCATGAAATCAGATAAACGTTTATTTCAGGATGCAAACCAATCAAACAAACAAAAAAAGATTTTATTTTTTAATCACAGGGTGATTTAAGTGCTTTCTTTTGCAAATGTGTGGCTGCTTCATTAGGCCCAAATTAATCACGAAAAGCTGATTATGAGTCAAAAATAAACAACTGTATTTGTACCTGTTTGAGGAGAGAGTCATGTCGGTCCTGGGAGGCCTGACTCTCTGCCTCTCTGTCTCCCAGATTCAGCTTGAGTCTCTGCAGCTCCCCCTCCAGACTTCGCCTCCCCAGCTCCACCCTGGTGGTTCGAGCTTCAGTTGCCTCTAGCGCCTCCCGCAGGCGTTTCCTCTCCGCCTCCAGACGCATCTCAGCAGCACGCTGCTTATTTAACTGATCCTGCAGAGACAGAGAGGTCATATGAAGTCCACACATTCACTTTAACCGTGTTCGAACAGACAATCGGAAACGCAGACGAGCCACAGCTGAATATTTATTTAGAATAAATGCAAACTTCTTTCAGCAGCACGCACACCATGCTTTGTCCATCTGCATCTTTAATGTTGCGTCTCTGCTCCTCCTGCAGTCGAGAAGGTGAATCATTTTGAAAGGTGCTGGCATTAAAAACAGACATATGGAGCGCTGACACAGGCTACCACAGGAGGTGTAACACGACATCTGTTGTTATTACATTTTTTGACCGTGCACGCTTCTAGTTATTGTCCTTCTGCCGCGCTACCGTATGTTGACTGGGGGGGCAGAGGTGGGATCCCTGCTGTGTGAGTGACAGTGCAAAAACATGGAGTACCTGTGTGTGTTTCTTATCCGTCTCAGAGGCCTGCAGCGCTCGCTCTAAATCCTTCACCCTGTCGCTGAGAGCTCTCCTCTCTCTGTCTCCTCTCCTCACCGCCTCCTCCTGCTGCTGGAGCAGAATCTGAGTGGTGGTGAGACGCTCATCCAGTCCACGCTTCCCTATAATGAAACATCCAAACAACACAGCCTACAGTAAGTTATCACAACGTGTGCTTTCACTGCACAGGAGGAGATGAGCTCAGAGGTTGGCACGAGCAGATTTGTGAACTCATCTAAAATCTCCTTCTTTCAAAAGCACTTCAGTGAACTCGCTGACCTTCTTGGTACTCCTGCACGGCGTGCTGCAGCTGAGCGAGACGACTCAGAGCAGAGTCTCGCTCTCCCTTCAGCTCCTCCAACTCCCTCTGCAGGGCCCCCAGCTGGCACAGGACATCATCCTGCAAAATTAGCAATAAACAAAGGCTTGAACTATACAAACAAAGAGATTATCCTCGAGTTACGGCATGCACTGTCATTTCTGTGCTGAGCTGCCCCATTACCCTCTCTTTCTGTGCGTCACGCAGCTCCTGGAGGAAGTCTCTGAGACCACTTCGCAGGGTCTCGGAGTCCAGCTCTGACTGAGGATGAGGCAGAGGTGTATCCCCCCTCTCAGGAGATCCAGCGCTTGAGCCTAAAGTGTTGTCAGGTGTACTTGTTCGAATTTCTGTATGATAATGATATTCATATTAATGATCCAATAATGATTTTGCAGTCATGTAGCTGTTTTACTTTATTAATGTGGGAATCATTCAGCACTTCAGCCAGCATTCACTTCAAATCCAACTTTTTTTCTTTGCATGTAATTTAGTTTGACTTCTTCTTACCCTCTTTCCTCGCGTTAATTGATATGCGTGTTCTTATTCTTGATATAAATAAACCATCAATAAAGCAAACCAATGGGAAAAGTAAAGCCTCGTGTTTCCTTCTTACCTTTAGCAGGCGACAGCGAGGAGCGCAGAGGTGAGACGCTGTGGTGGCGTGACATGCTGCCGGGTGATGTGGAGCTCCCTCCTGGGCTCCTCCCCCTGCCTCCTCTGCCGCTCGCACCAATGCCCAGCGTTCGCGTCAGAGCCGACTGCAAGCTGCTCAGACGAAACTCCAGGTCCCTCTTCGCGGCCTCGGCTCGGGTCAGCTCCGCCTCGGTGGCGGCGAGCCGGCCCTGCGCCTCGCTCAGCTGCAGGCTGTGGTGGGCAGCAGTGTCCTGGGCTGCCTGAGCACGCAGGGACAAGTTCTTAGCTTCGTCCTGGAGCTTCTTCTCGCAGCCACGAGCCTCCTGCAGCTGAGCGGTCAGTTCTCTCTCGCAGCTGCGCCAGCCCGACTCAGACTCCACAAGACGCTTCTGAGTGATGGAAAGCTGCAATGAAATTTAAATTTTAAAAAAACATGAAAGAATGGAAAGCAGTGAAACACTGAAGACGGCAAGATTTTCAAGAAGCAGACAATCTCTTCACTGTACTCCATCCTCACTTCTTTCTTGAGGGAGTCTCTGGCTGTTTCAGCATCAATAAGCTTCTGTTTGACGATGAAAAGCTCTTTTCCTCTCTCCTCCTCCCTTTGCTCCTCCAGCGACAGGCGAGTCTGCAGCTCTGCCACCTCCCGCTCTCTCTGCTCCTTCTCTCCATCCAGGACCTTCAGCTGGAGCCAAAGAAAAGGATTTAATGATTAATGTATGTCATGCTGAGGTTAAGAGTGTGTTTAGAAGCAAAACTGTGAGTGATGTCATTCCCCAGCTTCTGCTTTCGGTGTCGCACAGGTGTGAGGGGGAGGTGACTGCGTCTCTGACCTGTCTGCGGAGCTCCTGCAGCTCTCGCCGAGCCTCGAGCCGCGACCTCTCAACTTCTCTCAGGCAGCTTCGCAGCTCTGCCACCTCCTTCTGAGTGGAGGACAAATTCTCCTCCAGCACAGCCAGCTTTTGCTCCTTCTCCTCACACTGCCGTTTCACACTGACAAAACACAACACACACACCGACACACAGTGACTACACATCTATGACACCATTTAACACCTGTCTGTGGATACTTTGCCATCCTTACGTTTACCTGATCCTTTCTGTTTCTGCACTTCGTAGAGTTTCTCTCAGGTAAGTATTTGATTGGCTGAGAGCGTCTCTCTCCTTGGTGACGTCACTGAAGTTGCGACGCAGCTCCGTGACCTCTCTTCTGTAGCTCTCTGCCGAGTCCTGAGTTTGGTTCAGGCGGCGTTCGGACTCCGACGAGTCCCGCCTCAGCTGGTCTCGGCTCTCCTCGGCAGCTGCGAGGCCGGCTCTGCACTGCTCCAGCTGCAGGGCGGAAATCAAGTGAAATGAGGTCACTGGACAGAGTCAAAAATGTGATGAATTTGCCAAAGTGGTTTTGTCTGTTTGCTCGTTAGCAGTGTCAGAAACATTTCCTGATGAAGTTCCACGGATGCCAGGTGACCTACCTCTTTGAGAGCAACATCAGCACGCGAGCGAAGGTCATTGCAACTCTCTTGTAGACTGTGGAGCTCTCTCTCATGAGCAGAGGCCGCATCATCCAGCTGAGAGCGAAGCTCCAGCACCTCGCTGGTCAAAGCGCCGACTCTGATCTGAAAAATTAAAACAGGCCACTGGCGTACATAATCTTCCTTTCGTGCTTTAACAACAGCATTAAAATGGTAATTAGGACAGGAAGTGAAACCTTCCATGGTGCCTCCCATCACCTGCTCCTGCTCTTTGTAATGAGCTGCTTCTCTGGCCAACCGCTCGGCCTCGAGGGCTGCGGCTGACAGTTCGGACTGCAGACTGGACACTCGTTCAGACAAAACCGTCTTCTCTGCCTCCTTCAAAGAAAGAGCCTGTGAAGGGACGAAATGTCTGGTTAACTTAACAGAGAGTTAAAAGAGGAAGGGAGGAATAACCTGAGTGGTGCTGGCCTTTCTAACAAAGAGTACGTGGCACTTATTATGATAAGAATTCCTAGCAATGGTGTGATAAACCAAAGGTTAAAAGACCACAGACTATCTGTTTGTGATATTGTTTGATATATCAGTAAACAACTCAGGTGTCTCAGGTCGGGATCAGACCTGTTGTTTCTCCGTCTCAGCCTGCAGCAGACACTGATCTCTGTCATGCTGTACAGTCCGCATTTCCTCCTGCAGCTCCTCTTTTTCTCTCCTCGCTCTGTGGAGCTGATCCTCCATCTCCTGCCTGAGCCTCCTTAGAGCAACTTCATGCTCCATTAGCAAGCTGTGCCGCACGACTTCCTGTGAAACGGAGAAGTCAAAAAGCACAAACTTGATCAAAGTCATCAGCAAAAAAACAAAATTCTTCTAAATGTAAAAATACCATTTAAAGTAACAGTGATCCACTGAACCCGCACACCTTTTCCGAGACCAGTCTCTCCACCTCCTCCTGGTGCTCAGAGGTGGCCTTGCGTAAGGCCTGCTGGGCCTCCAGCTGTGCAGCATTTACAGTCTGAGTCAGAGTCTGTTTCTCTCGCTCAGCCTGGGCCAATGCGATCTCCCCCTCTGAGCGAACGCGCCTCAGTTCAGCTGGAAATCACATGTAGGAAAACAAACCAAAAAAAAAAAAAGATATTCAGCTCCATCTTGTGCTTTCCTCTGTTTTCCTTTACAGGCCGTCTCCTCTCACCTGCAGCCGTCTCACAGCGGACTCTCAGACTCTGGTTCTCTGTTTCCAGCTGCTCTCGGCGAGACTCCACCTGAACGAGCTGCTGCTGCACTTCGAACAGGCTGGTTTCCAGGGACTCGCGCTCCGACCTGCACGTTGCAAACACCAGTTACACACACAGAGACTCGTGCGAACACTTTTATGCAATTAAACCGAGTTTGAAATCAAACATACCTGAAAGAAGCCAGTTCCTCAGACAGCATGGCGTTTTCCCTCTCAGAGGCCGTCAGCTGAACCACGAGAGCTGCTTTGTCTCGGGCCAGTTCTGCCTGACTGCGGCCGGCCTCCTCCAGGGCCACCTCGCTCCTCTGGCCCTCTCCTTGAGCGAGACTTAACTCAGAACTCAGAGAGGCTACCTCGCCACAGAGCTGTCGACAAAGACCAAAGTATAAAATAATGAGGTCAGTGTATGAGTTGACGAGGCCAACTCAATGCTGTATCTCTTGCTATCAGAATGCACTGTAAGGCTGGTTACATGCACAATAAATGGGAAGAGTAGAAATAATGTGCATATGTACAGTTAGTATGAAATAAGCAACTCTGGCTGCTATATTTGGAGCTGTGGTATTGTTTGCACTATGGGCCAAAGTGGGTCATTCAAAGTACAGTAACTTGTATTCAGACAAGTTAGGATCACTGTTAAAATTCTGTCTTATTGAATTTTGTCTAAGCTGCTATTTTGACTGATCTTATATAAAAGATTGGTGTATACTAAATAGGAAATGCAACATTCATCATTCAAAGCATGTTTAAAGCGCCCTTAGAGTGGAAACAATGATGCAATATAATCTGCAGTTGTACTTGGGAGACTTTCTCCTGCAGCTTAAGTCTCTCAACCCTGAGACTCTGGAGCTCTGCCTCCATCCCCACGCGGCTTAGCTCGGCGTCCTGCAGCGACTGTTGCAGTGTGATGCGGGCGGACTCCAGCTCGAGCCTGTCCTGCTCGAGCCGGACCAGCTCATCTCTGATGGTGAGCTTTTCCTGCTCCGCGTCGCGTTTCTGAGCTTGCAGGACGGCTTTCTCCTCCTCGAGCTTAGACACAGAGGTGAGGGAGAGTCACATTAGAGTCCCCGAAAACATATTCGTAAAAGTTAGAACAGGTTTGACTATTTTAAATGGTTTTATTTTACTGGACTTAGATGGAAAAGGGTGATGATGTGCATTAATCAGTTTGGCAACATCTGAATTTGAATCTGAATGCAGTAGTTTTGTTTACACTGGCATTAACCTTTAGCCACTAAAAGGCAGTAATATTTCATATCAAACAGACTTGAAACTACATTTTTGCTTCATATAATTCTTTGTGCATTTGACATTTTTTGTAACTTTCCACAGTCACCCAGATGTACACAGGTGTGCAAATAACAGAGTTTAAACTTTTCTTTACCTCTGTTATTAGTCATCTTTTTTTCTCTGTAAATGTCAAAAAGTCTCATCTCATCTTTCAATGAGCAACACACATTATATGATGCATTCATTTCAAGAGTACAGTACTTTTGAAGAGGTCCCACCTGGAGGATATAAGTGTTCAAGTCTGCTTTGTCCTGTGCTAGGCCCTCGTTCATGCTGCCCATCTTTGCCAGAGAGTCTCTGAGAGCTGCATCCTCAGACTGGAGCTTGTTAAGCAGCAGAGAGAGCTCCGTGTTCCTGCTCTCAGCCTGGAGGGAAAATCAGGGTCAAACCAAGAAAACAGACAACACAAGGACCAGAGCTGTAGTGCTATTTGCTTTTGCTTTTTTTTAAAAAACTTTCATCAGAGCCATACATATAATGTTAAAATGTCCATCAAAATGGAGCTGTTAATGTGAAAGTGTTAATGTGTCAGAACCTCACACAGCCAGGTCAGCTGCTGCACATAGATTTCAGATTATGATGGAATAGTTGGGAATGATGCATCCCCCTGGATAAATCTCCCTGAATAAATCCTGCACGCCACATGAGTCCTCAGGACCTCACACAGTATCGGGATGAGTTCCCCCTTATGGAAAACCATACAGATGTTTTTCCAGCCTCCTCTCATTTATCTTAACGGCCATACTGTTTTCAGACACTTGTCAAACTTGTGTATTATCAGATGGCTGCTCTTGGCAGGTAATTATTGAAATGAACTGACTTCATCTTTGAAAATAAAACAGCAAACTCTTAGTAGATCATCCAAAAAACTGATTAAGCTAATTGTGAATATTTGCTTTCTTCTCTTGGCAGCATTACACTTCTGACAAGGACATATATTATATTATTATTTTTCTTACCCGAGCAAGTGCCTCAGACAGTTGAGCTTTTTCTTGCTGCAGAAGTTGCCTCTGAATCTCCCCCTGCTGGTGAGTCTCCCTCACTGCAGACAGCTCGCCACGCTGAGCAGAGGCTCGACTCTCGCTCTGATCCCACTGCTTCTGTCTGTTTGAGGCAACACGTTTACTGAATATCAGGCAGGACTCTTTGTGTATATTTGTTACTGCGTGAAGCTTATTGCCTTATTGCAGGGAGGGAAGACTGTATGCACATCAACTGCAGTGTGTGTGAAGCAGCAGAAGCATGTGAATAGAGCGCCAAACGTTTGCACAAAACTGTAAAATAAGGCTGCTGGTGCAGCAGTTGTTTAGGGCTGTGATGATCATAGCTAATGGGGCCACATAGCTGACGCTGTATAGTGAGGTAGGAGGAGTTTGTTAATGACTGAGATACTTATATAGAGGAAGCTGATGCAGATCTTTTGAATGGCATCCTGTGAGCATGTGCCACACGCAGATTACATACACACATCACGTTCACTTAATCTGTAGGAATTAGCCGGCTTACATCCTCTGCGCCTCTGCCTTGGCCCGGTCCCTCTCCTGCACGGCGGCCTCCTTCTCCTCCCTCTCGTGGTCTCGCTCACGCTGCACGGACGCTACAGTCAGCTGAAGCTTCTCACAGTCCATCTGGAGAAGCTGACCGCTGCTCTGCGCTGCCTGCACTGCCTTCTCCAGGTTCACCTTCTCGCTGCAACATTCACGATGTGTGTGTGTGTGTGTGTGTGTGAGAACATATTGTGGAATTGCTGCACTTATTAGAGGATTTCAAAAGGTGAAGTGATGTTCTGCAGACCTGGCCAGCGAGTCTCTCTCGTGCTTCAGACGGTCCCGTTCTCTCAGTGCGGTCTCTCTCTCTCTCTGAGCAGCGTCCCTGTCTCGCTGCAGAGCTTGACTTCGCTGTTCGGTATCTCTTTTAGCCGAGTCAGACTCAGAGAGCTGCTTTCGTAACTGCTGCACAGACGACTGAGCAGAGAGGAGACGACCTCGAACATCCTGCAAACCCGACAGTGATAGTGGATATGGCCCTTACAATCGATTTTAAGGTCTCAGCACAGATTTTAGAACATCTCGTCTCAGTTTCATTGAGTTTTAACTCATTAAGTTCATCTTGAGCATATTTAATGAGAAAAATGCCAGAGAAATTTACTGAAGGGGGAAAATCAAAACAGTAACTATTGGGAAGGCTGCCTGTGTTTCTGTGTGGTCGTTTATCATTCACAGGCTCTACAAATGAACATGTCACCTGCAGCTGGAGTGTCTTGTTTGTGACTGCAGAGCGCAGAGCAGACAGCGTCGCCTCCGGGAGAGGAAACAGCGAGCAGGGTCGAGCGGGGGAGGACGGCCTCCGAGGAAAAGAGTCACGGATCAGAGCCGCCGAATTGTCCTGATCCGCCTCTGACGATGACTCTCCGTCTGCTGAAAGTGTCTGTGGACACAGGTTACAATGAAGCGCTTCCGTCTGGCATTCTATCGAGGAGCCTGCTCATGTAAAAATGTGTGTAAACAACAGTTTACCTGAGCAATGTCCCGCAGCGTGTCTAACAGTGTCTCAGTGTGAGTTCTCATCACCTGCATGTCAGTCACATCATTGCCATTCTGCTCCTAAAGGGAAATGATAAGTGTTCGAGTGTGTGAAGTTACATAAAGCACATGAAGCTCACCAAAAAGAAACGGTTTTGTCCTTTATGACTGGTGTCTCACCTCGAGCTTCCTCCTTAGTGTCACAATTTCCCCATCCCGCTCTTCAATTTGGCCCTTTAGTCTCTCCACTTCTCGCACCAAGTCCGACAACCTAAAAATGAGCAAAAAACAAGCATTAAATTAAATTAACCTCTCCCAGACTGTAACACAAACCACTGGTGCATTCTCTGTTTTCGCAAAAGTTAATTTCCCAGGGAATTATTTACATGCATAGACTTTTACTACCAACTCTTTGCTAAAAACCTTCTGATGGTCATCTTTTATACCGAGGATTCAGTTGGGAGTGTTTCAGACCATCTACTCCTTGTAAGGCTGTAAAAAACAGGTATATTCTGCTTGGTTTTGTTCTGCCACAGAGGAAACATGACCAGTGCAAAAATAATGGTGCACAGAGGGAAAGGTTCATAGTTGACAGTCTGGGACAAAATTAGGACAAAATTATCCGACCGTAAGCCCGGAACGACGGCTCGGCACACTGACCTGACGTTCAGCTCACTTCTCTCTGCGTCCGTTCTGGTCTGAAAGCTCATCATCTCTCCCACACGATCTCTCAGCTGCTGCTCCAGCTGAATCCTCAGAGCTTTCTCCCGCTCCAGAGCCAGAGCTGCTCCTCCCTCCCGACTTTGCAGCGTGGCACACAGACCGGCACAGGACACCTGAGCAGAGTGGGACGTCCGAGCCAACTCATTACGCATATCTGACAAGTCCCTGTAGGGGATTGGAGAGAGAGATGGAAATGAGACGCAGGAATGAGGACGTTATTTAAAAATGTAAAGAACAATGTTGACCTTTCAGTGGCGCTCTTTATTTCACAGACATGCCTCCTGAACCCGACCACTTGCCGCCACAGCGTGAGCAGTCGACTGTGCTCGCTGCTGAAGTAGCTGTGGAAAGACTGAACAGGAGGCCCAAGAAAAAATACAATTATTCTGGATTTATACTTTCCTCATTTTGCTTTACTGTGTAGGAAATATCCCGCTCCCACCTCCTCTTCTCTCCTCCAGTCAGACTCCTTTTGCTCAAGCTCCTCTCTGGCTTTTGTCCAATCAGCAGTGAGCCTGCGGATGTCCTGGCTGAGAGCCTCATTGGCCAAACCAGCCTGCTCCAACTGCTCTCTCAGCATTGCGTTCACTGCAGACAGGCTGCTGCTCCTGAAAACACAACACCGAAATAATAAGCATTCTTCTGCTGCCTCCTGAATATCATGCAGTTCAGACCTGAGCACTTTACAAAGGGAGCTGGCTAAATCAAACAAGAAGACGCAGCAGGCCAGAAGATGTTCGGCATAACACACGACTGAATTCATGAAATCCTTCTTAAATTGGAGCCAGTGTGGCTTAAAAAAAATGCCTGCCCCATTATCATATATTGTGTTTTTGGAGGAAAATTTATTCACAGAAGGGCTCATGACTCATTAATCTAAAAATAATTTTGGCTGCAAATGAAAAGTGTCTCATAGCTCGAAATGAAAAGATCTAAATGAACTCAGTGGGCTAACGGGCAAACAACTTATGTTGGCAGCAAGATAATTAATAATATCTGCTCCTGCATGAGTACAATAATATCCATATCAATACTATCCATCTGTATTAATTAAACTAAACTAAATATAAATTCATTTGCGACTCCATAAATATATAAATGACATTAGCTTCTTCTCACACAGCTACCCCAAGTTTTGTTCTTTCTTGGCCTGTCCTGCCTTGAAAAACAAAAAGTAATCTCAGAGAACGACCTTGTTGAATGCAAGTTTAATAAAAAAATAAAATAAAATCTCCCACTAAACTGCCAGTGCTCAAGCTCAACACAACCCTAGCTGTGGCTCAGGAGGCTCAACTAATTAGGAAGGTTGATAGTTTGATCCCCGGCTTCCCCAGTGCTTGTGTCAAAGTGTCTGTGGGCAAGATGAGTGTGATAAGTCTTTTATGTCTCTTCTCTCATGATGCTTCACCTCTGTTGTTCTTCCTCCACACGGATCAAAGCATCCTCCAGGTTGCTGCTTGCGTCGTCGTGATGGCGACCATTTGATGTTTCACTGTGGCCCTGAAATAAAAACATTGCATTATATTATATTTTAATTTGTGCACAAAAATCTGATTCCTGATGTTTACAATAAGCACAAGGTCACCTACACTGTTTTTCTCCAACTCTGATGACTTCTCCTGCAGCGCCTGCTCCAGATCCCCACACCTCTTCTTATACTGAAGCACCTGAAGCAGCAGGGAATCCCACACCGGTCATTACACGTCACTGACAACGTCTCGCCTGAAGATAAAAATGAAACAGACTAACCTTGGCCTGCAACTTCTGCACGAGCTGCGCCTGCCTCTGCTGCCCCTCCTGGTAAGCGGTGAGTTTCCGCTTGTAGGCCGCCTGCTCCTCGTCCAGCCGCCTGCGCAGATCCACATTCTGCTGAGCCAGGCTGCGCGACTCTGGCGAATCATGGCCTCCGTCCCCAGTTTCAAAACGCAGTGCCTGCTCCAGCTGTGGTTTTAATTAAAGGTAAGAGGCGAGGGGTTTGGTTTAATATCACACATCTGCATGACAGATCTGCATGGCACTACTATGTCCGGGCTGCCGTCGAATACGTGCATACATGTACTGTAAATCCCAACAAGCTATGGAGCTTTTGGTTTGTGTTTGTGTGCACACTGATGGCAGTGAACCTCTCTTCATTCAGTAACTTAAGCACAGTTTTTCTCCTCTGATCTGTAGTGCTTTTAATCCATCTAGATTTTTTTGGTTTTGGAGTTAGAGATGTAGAGATGTCTGCCTTCTCTTGAATGTAATGGAAATAAAACATGGTCGCTTTGTAATGCTTAAAGTGCCAAAAATACATATAACATAGTGGTTAGCACATTCACCCACCAAGTGAAAAAGCCCTGCTGCCAGGAGGAAACACAAATCCCTTTGGGGTTGCGTCAGGAAGGGCACCGGGTGTACAAACTCTGCCAAATCAGACATGTGGAGCTACCCGCTGTGGTGAGCCCGTGTGAATGAGATTTGAAGCACTCAGCATTAAAGGCTCCTTACAGAACTTATGGCCTGGTTAGATTAAATATTCCACAAACCTTGAACCTTAAGGTAGGAAAGCACCTACCTATGACCCGAGTCCTGCTACAAGATGTGAGAATAAAGGGCGCCCTCGTGGGCTGAGCTGTGATGTTAACCAGCCGGATGGTGTTTTTTTTGGTTGGTTGGAATACTCGAGCTGACCAAAAACAAGTCACTGCCTGGATTTAACTAAGCAAAAGAACCTTCCACTGGATAATTAGCACAGCGATTAATACGTTTCAACCGACAACAAGTTATCTAACCTGAGCTAATGCAGCGAGTAGCTTCTCAATTCTGAAACAATCGTGTTATAACAGATACAGAATACAAATCCTGTGGCTGTGGGAATTTTTTTTTACTCCATTTCAGAAGAGTCAACTTATTTGCCTGCATCAAGCAAAGAAAACAACTAACGAGACGGCAGAAACAAAAACTGGTTAAGAACTGTCCAAAACCTGAAAGGATAAAAGGTCAAAGGCCAAAAATATGAATAAACAGCACTACAGGCCAGAAGAAAAGTAGCACGAGCCAGGATCAAATAGTCACTTTGTGTGACATTAAAGGAGGAGCAGACATCTCAACAGCCCACAAGAAATTTTCTTTTAAATAGATCCGATTCCTTTAGAAGAACTTCAGCACAGGTTCTTTGTGTTTCAGGCTCCTTCTGTAATGTTCAACCCCAAATGAGTTGTGGCGCCCACCCACCAACCCAGTACTACATCTCCCCCTCTCCACTGAAGCCCCTGTTTACAGTCACCCTGGGTGACAGACGCCATGGCAACATTCCACTTCACTTGATTCCAGCCCCCATCACCTGGGAAACGAGCAAATCTCAGACAAAGGAAAGGCCAAAAAAAAAAAACAACACAGAAATGAGGAAAAGGGAATGTGCCACAGCCCTTAGCTTTCAAAGCCAGAGCACCTGAAGTGTGTGACATAAAGCCTTTTTATATATGTGGTGGCGATCAGGCGGTTTTGATGCATTTATCAATCTCTCTACTTATTTATTCTATGGATTTCAGCCAATCATTGCTATTTGCTGGCATCACTGAAGACTTCCTTACCCGCTCACTGATTGCACCATACTTTATGGCGAGCTCATCTCGGTCAGCTCTGCTGTGGGCCAGCAGGTCCTCCAGCCTGGCCAGTTCCCCCTGAAGCACTCTGTTCTCCTCCTGGAGGGACATGACCGAGGACATGGCCCCTGCTGCTCACAGAAAACCCCAAGGTCAGGCAAAGAGGACACTGGAGGGATATGATGGAGAAAAGGTTGTGGCAACTCACCGTTGTCGCTGAGGTTCTTTGTCACAATCTCTCGAACTCGTGCTGGAAGACATGTAGGGGGGGCATCAGGTGAAGGGCCCCGGACTGTCAGCCTCTTCTCCTCAGACAAAACGCTCTCCTCCAACCTCTGATGGCACAGCCATTTTTATTTAGTTTGAGACATTTAGAGAAATATCAGCAAGACAAAGGTGAGAAAATCACAAAACATAACAAAACTGAAAAATTACAATAACCTGTCTGAAAAGTGCAACGAGCCCAATGGTGCGACAGCAGCCACACGACCACGACTGTTGCTGCGTAATGAAAACACAAAACTGCTCCCAAACACAAACAAGCGCATGCACGCTGTGAATGAGCAGCTATATTTATCGCACAACGGCGTCAGCGGCGCTTAATGAAATGATCAAGTGAGATGAAAGAGGGGCCAGGCGTGTCTCACCTGGATCACAGACTCCAGTTTGCTGGAGTCGGTGTCTGCGGAGTTTTCCGCGGCGCTCATCGCGGCGGTAGATATTTAAAATCCTCCGGGTAACAGGATTAACTCCGACTAAACGCAGCGTCTTCTCAAGATCAACGGTGGTCTGTTGCGTTGCGGCAGGTGCGAAAAAAAAGGAAGGTCTATAAGCTTTAGCTGATTATTTTGTGGAGTATGAGCCGACAAAGTTTGAACGCAGAGGAGCAGTGCGCGTCCGTCCCGTCGCCTTCGCCTCCTCCTCCTCCTCCAGCAGGCAGAGATTGAGGACAGCAGGATTAGCAGGTTTTAAAATGCACACCCACCTCCTCCACCTCCACCACTATTACCACACACTCCCACTTCTTGCATCCAAAGCCCTCCACACATCACAGACCCAGAGAAGCTCGTGGAAAACCTTATCCAGTCTCACAGCCAAGAGGGGAAATACCATTTTCAAATTTATCTGATTTTTGTGTCGTCAGTATGTTAAAATTATCTAAATTGATTCTAATAGTTACAGCACTGCTTCCTGCCAAAAAGTGACCTGCCAAAGAAAAAAGTTTGTTCATATTTAATCTGTTATAATTTATAATCTGTCAAACATCTCTCATTTTGAGCCTAAAGGAACATTTCTCTCACAAGCTAGAAGCTGCAAACAGTTTTTGCAAAGTGACTTTGGTATATCCAAAGTTTGTTATAAAAGGGATGAATGATCATAATGTAGAGCACAGAGTAGGTACGACAATGCAGAGTCATAAGGATACTTGCCAAATAGGTTATTGCTTCATTTTATTCACGACTCCTAAATCTCGTCGACTACAACCTATTTACCACCATAAGCAAAGATATTACACAGAAAAAACACAGAAACATCAGCTTTTGGTAGATGATGGCAGTACACAAATCATGTGCTTAAACTGTGTAAAAAATACTTCAAGTCAAAGCTTTTTACTCAAAATCCTACTTCATCCTTTCCATCCTGGAGGTCCCTGCCTGCACATGGATGCAGCAGTGTAGCGCATCACTTCTGCTGCACTGAATGTTTTTTTATCAGCTGTGGCAGCAGCACTGTGGTGCCGTTACTCAGGATTTTAAGGATTTTTCAAATTAAAATGTCAATGAAATGCTAATGCCATCAGACTGTAAACTTCCAAATCACATTGTCATTGGATGCATGCATACAATTAGTACATGAAGTACTGTTTTAATGTTCCACTGTATTTAAATTTTATTTCTGGTATACTACTTTCTGCTTCTACTCCTATTCAGGATGCAAATATTGTACTTTGCACAGCACAGAACCTATTTTAAAGTTTTACTTCTATATTATTTTGCAGAAATAATGAACCTACTAATATGTTATGCTGTATTATTATAGACAAAGCTACCCAGGAGTATATAAGTAATTAAAATCATCTCCATCTGCAACATTAAACTGATATATACATAATCAATTATTGCGATTATAATAAAGGATATGATTCTATATAATGAGTATCTTCACTTTAGTTTTTTTAAGTATATTTTAACTGTAAACATTTGTACTAAGAGGCTACGAAGTAAATACATGGTCTAAATATTTGCTTCAGCTCCACTTTTCATTATGACACCATCAGTATGCCATATGCTATAATATCATAATCATCATGTTTTCTTCAGTATATTTATTTCTGATCAAATATTCATGTCCCCAGTGGGCAGGGCTCTTATTCTTTTGAAGCAAAGAGCTGACATCTTCCCCATTACATTTAAGACGCTGAAATTGGAATGATTCAGTGGTTTCCAAAGAGCTTTCAAATATGGATAATCGCAAATATTCGGTATCTTTATACCTAATTTTCTTTTTCTCCTTCATCTTTTAGTGGTTACATGTCTTTAATGTTCATTATATTAAATTTTAGCACAACAGAGCAACTGCTTTGTTTGCTTTGTGGCACAAGCACTAAAGATGACGGGGTGGGTGCTGCACTATGTGGTGTTTGAATTGTCAAGGTTACAGACAAGAAGATCATTGTGTCCATACCAGACCCCCCCCCCCCCCCCCCCCTGCCTTCACCCCCTCCCCCGGCTTACCCCTTTCCAATTCCCCACTTGTT
>VOQJ01047237.1:37060-49438 GCA_015052665.1 Apistogramma diplotaenia | reverse complement strand
AAACGGTGACACAGACTCCCCCCCCCCCCCCACAGAAAAAAAGTATTTAATAGAAGAACATTGTGTTTTGTTAGTAATAGAGAATGGGGGGGATTAATAAAAAATAGAACAAAAATGTCAGGATTTAGATGAATGATTGAACAAAACTGTGCCATGTTGCACTTGTGTGGACATGCACTCTATCCAGCTGCTAACAAGTTGAGTATACGCTGACTCGTCAGCTCTGTTCCACTCTGCATTCATTGACTGATGATTTTATGGGAATATCGCCGTCGAGCCAGGAGGCTGGCTGAACTTCAGCTGAACTTGATTTGCATAAATTCATGCAATCAGACAATTCAGTGCCACCACTGAAGAAACCAATTCAGCAGGCACTTATTGTAGTTTACATACAGAAATATGATTGCATAAGCATTAAGCACAGAATCCCTGTCTTCAGAACTGTGGGAAAAATAATGATAAAAGGTATGTTTAAACATACTCCCATAACACTGTTATGTTACTCACGTAACACTTGTTGGCACAGAGTTCTTTGACGTCACTTATGACATATTCTCTTGTTTAGCCTCTATCAAGGACATTTTATGTGTTGTGCTTTAGGTGTTATTTCTGTTCCCTGGCTGTGCTTAAGCATTTACAACAGCTGTGAACAAGTTTTAAAATGTAAAATAATAATAATAATAATAATGATTCGTGCACTCAGGCTGCATTAAAGTGAGGAAAGGAAAGTTCTGCAGGTCTATAGTTGGAATGCGAGAAATGCATTTGCATTCTGAGTTCCTTTTTATCAGAGTATAATTGTGTGCTCACCTGGACTTCTCGCAGGGAAGTGGCTTTTATCCAAAAGGTTGTCTCTGCAGTGGCACGATCCTCCACCCACACCTCTCGCCAAGGGGCCTCGCCTCAGGTTTTATCTGGGATGCCAGGCCCACTCTTCACACTTTACTGTACAAACAAGCGCTAGCACACATACACTCACTCAGAGCTGTAATTACTGTCAGGGCAGCCAGTGCAGAGAAAACGGGCTGCAGCTAACTTGCTCTAAAGTCTTTCCAGCTGGCTCGGTGTCCATGTGGATTCACTCTATTCTGGCTATTTTAGGAACAACAGGAATCTGACTGATTAGAGATCGGTTCAGGGATTGGACTGTTATCGCAGAGCAGCCTGTAATGACGTTAATGTCATCATTTATTTGTTCCAATTTTTTTCTTCTGCCATTATGAGCAGTTGTTTCGTAAGAGCCACATTATACCATATCTATAACTTCTGCATCAATCAGACCTCTGCTTCTTCTGGCTATGAACAGGTAATGATGAAGTAATGCTTAGGTACTCTACTTCACAGTAATCATAAGATGATGATGATGATGATCAAGTAATAAGGCTCTACTTACTCACTACCTTGTTATTTATATGATTAACTGTGATGCTTGAAAAACATCTACATGAAGAAAGCAGTTGATGCAGAGGCTTCTCAGATTCACTGAACTGGCAAGGCGAGTCATCACTTATCAAGGAGTTCTGATTCATTCCTAAACAATTTTTGAATGAACTTGTATTTTGAAACACTCACTGACTAATGATGAACTAACAGGCTCTCATTGATTTCTCACTGTCTCCCTGCTGACTAATCGTGATTTCGTATCCTTTACTGTGAAGGTGTGACATTTAATCACCTGTCATGAAACTTCAATATTACACACTGCATGACCTGATACCCCTCCCCCCCCCACCCTTGCAGTGATTCCTAGTAAAACTAGGCCACGAATCTATTTTCTTAGAGAGATAGTGGTAGGTGTCACATTTGTGTTATCACCTGCAGCACACAGCGAACGTAGCTGTCACAGCTTCTTTCATGTTCAAATATCAGGTGGTGGTCACTTGGCTTCTGCTAGCACAAAAACAAGCCCCTCTGCCTTTGTCTGTCTGTCTGCGTCTGACTGTATGAGTCACTAAAAGCCAGATTATTTAGGTCAGTCATAAGCTACTGTACAGGAAAAATATGTTGGCTAAGTTTGGCCATTGTTTTATTCTTTCTTGTTACGAAGTCAGGCGCCCAAAAACATACATTATGGTGATCTGTAAAATGATGCATGAATTTTAACTATGAATTGGCGCATTGCATTTTTACAGTTAAAGAAATCAAAAATAAGCAAATGGAAACTAGGATGCCAGCTTACAGCAGTTGGTTGTCATAGTTACACAACAGTCTCCAGCAGTTATAAATAGTTACTGTCTAAGCAAGTGAAGAAAAGATTTGTCACTGTAAACACACCTCAATGAAATGCTGACACACGTCAACCCTGAACGGAGTTTTTGACACGCCCGAGTAAGAGCATGTTAAAAGCTGCTTGGATTACAGCTTTTCCTGAAGACTAGAAAACCTGCAGTCCCTGCACCATCCACAGGGAAAAGGCTGGTCCTGAATCATTCCCTTTACTCCAGCAATTCATTCACATTTCTTGTTACATTTCCACATCCATAAGATTTTACCGAATTTGAGTGTGATACTGTAATAGGATGGCGTCATTGCAGCAAGACAGTTTATGAAATTTCTTGCCTCCTAGACATTCCATGATCTTTTATTGAAAAGTGGAAATATTTAGGAGCCACAGCAATTCAGCTACAAAATGTCAGATCACATGAAGTTACAGATGCTAAATGCTGAGGTGCACAGTGCTTTAAAGCCACCAGTGCTCTGCTGACTTGGAAAATGCATTGTTCCAAACCTTTTCTGGCATTAACATCAGCACAAAAACTGCACCGGGAGCTTCATGGCATGAGTCTCCATGACTGAGCAGCTCTCGTAGGTGTAATGTGTAGGTGGCTCCCTACTTTTGTCCATGTGAAGCATGTTTAGATCACCTCATGGAAGTCCGCCTTTTGACCACATGCATGTACACAATTGCAATTATTCTTCAGAGGTCAAAACTTTCACAGAAAGTACATATGAATTCATTTATGAAACTCGTCTGTTATTTGTTCTTGATGAGTTGAGGCACAACCCATAGACCACACAGCAGGTTTTTAAAGGAGGTATTTAATAAACCAGGCTCTCTAATGGCTGTTGATGGAAATGAAGAGTTAGATGATGGTAGGAGGCACTCTGAGGTGAAGGGAAAGCCTGTTTTCATATGTACCCACACTTATTTGTGGATGCATTCCATTGACTGGACAGCGGAAGGACTTATCTGCTTTATGCATTTGATCATAGCTTGGACTTTTTGCCACAAAAACAGGATGTGACCACTCTATTAGTTATATGGTAAGCTGTATGAAATATCATATGATTTATTGGTTTTGGTTAAAGAGTTCACATTATCTCCGACTTGACCTGAAAGGGCCCAGCAAAGTAATTCATTGATAATGTTACAGCTTACATATGGGGTGCTGAATATATCAGAGTATTTGCTGTGCAGTAAATTATATCTGCTCTAAGCTGAACAACCTTCCCCTGACAGCTTTGTAGAGCTGCAGGGCAGTGCACACTAAACCAATCAAAGTAATAACAAGAAAGAAAGGGAGGACATAAGAGGGAGGGAAGAAAGGAGATAGATACAAACAGCTTTTGCTGATGAGGGTGAGCCAGTGGGCCGCTGGCTGTTTGTTCCACATCAGAATGTCAAGCAGGGCAGCAGCAGCAGCCTGAGCTGAGTCACAAAAGTGAAAATAATGTTGGGCGTTGGAGAAGTTTGAGTCTTTAAGACTCACAGGACCCAAAAGTCAGCCACAACTCAAACGGACTGCAGATAAGGCTGAGTACTACCCACATTCAATCGTCACAAGCTAGGATTTCCTCCTCCAGGAGATGCGTGCGTGCTTAGTTGGAATAAATCTTGAGTAGCACTCAATACATGCAGTTCTTGCTTTCTGCCAGTGTAGCACTGTATGCTATGAACAAGAGGCTGCAATAACGCCTTGGTGTTTTCACACCATAAACCACAGGAGGAACCAGCTGTCAAGTGTCATTTCAGTGAGCACAGACCCATTTACTGGCCTGTGTTACTCACCTTGTGGGAAAGTTGTAAAATTGAACTTGAACTGAGCAGTGAGCAAGAGCAAATATATATCTGCTTTTACTGCACATCCTGGTTGCTGCTGCACCACCGCTGGCGCTAGCCCTCCAGCTGGCTCAAATCAGCCACCCAACAGCATGCAGCAATGTTGCTGTGGGTGGTGTGAATATTGTCACTCCTTTAAAGAGTCCAGAAACCTGGACTGGATCATTTTTGTGTGACAGCAGAGAGTCTCTCAATAATCTGTGGCAAGGGTGCCTAATCAGTCATTCTCAGCTTGTATTGAGCCCTCCAACAAAAAGAAAAAAAAAGAAGTGACGGTGCATGAATCCACATTTGTTGACAGTGATTCAGGAGTGCAGGAGGAAGGTCCTGCTGCTGGCTTCCATCAGGTCAAATCAATGACAGGCCAATCAGTTCTTCTCAAATGAGAAAAAAATATTCAAGGCAAATGGGAAATAAGAAAGCATTTACATGATAGTTTTTGTATGAAAGTTGTCTCTTGTTTTCCCAATGATACTTACGGTACATTTACACATGTAAGACCCAATGAATGCAACTATCATGCTAACAACTTATGCTAACACAAAATAACCGCTAACATAGCTGTTGTCTTAAAGTATTTAGCAGGTGTATTTTTACTGTTAGTTTAGAAGACTATGATGCTAACATTAACTAATTACTCCTGAACAATACTACTGTTGAACTGAACTCCTCACCCTATCTCTAAGGGTGAGTCCACACACCCTTAAGGGGTGGTCTTTACAGTCAATACCTACAGCTTGTGGGTATTGACTGTAGAGTCAGAGTCAAGGCCAGAAAAATAGATCAACCAGTAAATGGACAAGTCTCTCCAGTTGCACAGCAGAGCAGTACAGTGTCCTCATCCCCGCTTATACTTTATCTGTTTGTCATTTCCCTGCTCCACTCTTTATCCCGCCCATGAACAAAGCCCTCAGATACACGAACTCCTTAAGGCTGCAGCTTAATTCCAACCTAAAATGGGTGATCCACTCTGATTGGAAGGTCCACCATTCTCGTTGAGGCCCATCGACTCCAACTTGGAGGTATTCATTCTCACACTCAGCTGCAAACTGGTCTGGTGCCAGTTGGTGACTGTTGCTCGATGAAACCAGCAGGACCACGTCTCTGATACATCAGCAGAATTTAGGCGAACCTCAAAATACTGCTTCCACCACCATGTCTCCAGTTAAGGTTAGCAGCACAGCCAAAGCTGCACTCTGCTCTGCCTGTTGGTACGTACCTGTCAGCTGTCTCCAATAAGTCCAGTAAGCTGACCAAGTTCAACAGGTCTCCTTTTTAACCTTCATAGTTTGCTGCTTGCCGCTGCAATAGACACTAACAACCTTTCCGTCACTGTTCTTCCTCAGCAGTGGAGATGCACATTATATATCTGGATGCACTGGAGCTTCATTTTTAGAGCGCAGTCTTACTTGTTGTTTCATGACTTCTTTGAATCAGAATGGGACACAGGTTTTTACTATCAGGCTTCTGTCCTGTTACCAACTTATTTAGGCCTAAAAGCTTTAATAAGCTTAAAGTTCGAGCTGGCTCAGATGACTGAACCATGCTAATGTTACATTATGTTATACTATTTGCTGAGGCCGCTTTCTTTCAGTCACTGGAACTGATGCATGCAAACCCTGTTTATAACCATTGAGGCAGTATAATTATTTGCACATGTATTTCAATAGAAGATAGTTGCAAGAAGTAAGTATATAAACCATTTCATTTACAATCGTGAAGGAGCACAAATGAAGCACAGCACCAGATATGACAAGTCAGAGCCTTTACCTTGCAACAGGTTATGACTATTAATAATAATTTACAAGTACAATTCAATGCTACACTGACTCTTTGTGTTCGCACATATTCAGTGATGTACTATAGACCTTTGAAAGCATGAAAATGTTTCAACATATACACGTAGCTGTATAATTACAAACATTTGCAAATGATGGAAATACATGTACATATTTAGCAACCAGTGTCATTAACAACTGGATCGGCTTTTACAGCCCCGTCCTCTAAAATCCCTTTCAAGTGCCTACTTGAATATTCATTAGTGAACTTTACTACTTTAAAATTGTTTGAGAAATCCCCTTCTTACTGAGCGCAGTTGTACTCATCTGGTTAAATGAGTGCATATGCGTGTAATCGGCTGCACCTTTGAATGTTATTGCTAAAGAAGACATGCAAAGCAGCTTTGATATGCATACTGGGATCCGGTGCTTTTCCTGACAGCCCATTCTTATTCTTTGGATACAGGTCCTTGTTTGCTAAAAGCTGCTGAGGAGTCATTACACAAAGCTTTTGCTATAATTTATCTCTAAGTGCGGTGCCATTAAGTCAAAGCATTGTGATATGCAGAACCAACGAGGCCTGCAAGCCTATTTATATCTTACTATTGTCTTTTTTATTATTGCTATTTTACTTGTGAAGGTGTCGACCAGTAGGCAAACCGCAGAGCCTGTCAAACTGTCAGCAGTTATAAAAGCAACTCACAGCAATCAAATGTCAGGCTACCAGTAGGATAGCATAGAGGGAGCAGAAAACAAAAAAGGAAAAGAAAATGTAATTACAGTGCTGAAGAATGCAAGATAAAAACTTTAATGCACTGTGTCAGGAACAAATCTGTTTTTTTTTCTTAAGCGTTTTAGTTTTTGTTGTGCAGCCAAATAAGCAGAAATCATTCTTATGCATTCAGTGTTTTTATTGGGTTAGCAAAAATGGAATCACAATAAAGTCCTTCTTTAACCTTAACCTACCGTGCAAACATATGGAAAGCGTGAACTGCTATTCTGACATTTTAAATGCAGTTATCTTCAGATCAAAGGTATATTATATGATTACTCAAGATGATAACTCATAAAGCCTTTAAAAATAATTAGAAGCATGGCTGTTCTTAGCTTCCATACGAGAAATAAAAGGACACTGAATGTCAGCCTGGACTAATTTAAGCACTGCAGATCTGTTTATTGCAGCTGGTACGGCACAAATGTGTAACTTACTTATTGTGACTATGTCACAAACACAGACTGGATTTAAATATATGGCCTGAGCCTCATTCAGATAAAGGACAAAAGTCTTTACTTTGGTACACAAAAATGCATTGTAAGGCTAAGGCAGAGGTAGTGAAAGCACAAGGTGAAGGAAGAGTCAAAAACATAAAAGCTAGGTCAGATACCCCCCGGGAATGCACAAGCAGTAATGGCTGGAACACCAGACACAGAAGTAATAAGATGAACTGGCACAGGGGAAGGAGAACAAAGAGACTAAATATCACAACAAGGAGCATGATTGGCACAGGAAAAACTAATTAAAGCAGGGCGGCGATCAAAAAAGAACTGAAGGTTGAGTATTTTAAAACAAGCAAACAAGCAAGGAATTAATGAAAAGCATCACCTTTTACAGCAGCATATAAGAGCATGTAACAAAAACCCTCCTCTCTATTGATCATAGTGTATATACCATCTCCTCCTTAACAGCTGGCCCAGTCTTAACTTTGCATGGACATCGTTACACATACAGCATTTATTAACATCTATATATTCTTCAAAAAAGATTTTGTCAACCGCAGGTAACTTAATGGTCACCAAAATTTGTATCTGTGATGAAATTTTGTTCAACTCACCAATAAAAAGGGAATAAAGACTCAGAAAAAGCGCCCACAGGGCAGGTTTTTGCTAGTATAGCTAAATAAATTGTTCGTGTCATGCTTGGAACGCTTTCTGTAGATAGTCCAACTATGCAAGCTTCAGAAATCAGCAGCATTTGAACGTTTCAGCAGACCTAAGTGGAGTTCATTTACAACTGTCTGATTAATGCAGCTGGCAGATCAAAGTACAACAGTCTCATCTGAGACGAGTTAATGTACAAGTAGCATGAAATGGAAATACAATGCAAATTAACTTGCGTTAAAGTCATTACAGTAAACAACGACTATTTTACAAATAAGTAGGTTATTTAACATTGTAATTAGTGAACCAAATATCTCCTCGAGAACTTCTAAGATGCTCTCTCCCTGATTGTTGCTGCAGAATCCAAAAGCTTCCTCCCAACTCACAGCCTGCTTTGTGAAAATCAGAGAATGGATGTTAAGATTCTTTTTGTACTTACTAATGGACACTGCATCTGAGCCAATTTGCCATTTGGGGACCATGTGGCCTTTTCTCTAATAAGTGAGAATTATTCAAAGGCATCAAACTCCCCATGGGAACAGTAATGATAATATTTTGTTGCTTCTCCCTGTTCATAAATCTGTGTCTGAGTCACAGGTTTGTTAGTGGGGACTTTTGTGACACATAATCAATGCAAAAATAGATGTTGTTTAAGATATACATAAGGGGTTAATTAATACAGGAGTTGCCGTGCTTAAATATCCCTAAATGCCTCTCTCTGAGAGCAGCTCACACATTTGGATCTCTGGCAGAGCCTTATAAAAGGAGCCGTGCTGAGAAACCCGTGTCTCACTTCGTTTAGCTGCCTACTATGTGGAGACTTCAGCGGGAAGTGAGTCATTCCCTCCTGCTCCTGTGCCGCTGGTGAAGATATGAGCTACACGACCCCAGCGCATGATTAATTAGTGATCATTATCCCATCTCCGCTCCTCTCAGTGGGTGCTGTGCTTTTGTCCTCGCCTTTATTAGTATAGCTAGCTACACAAGCCTTAGACGTGACTGTGGGACATGGGAATGTGAGTGTCACAGAGGTCTGGCAGAGACTGTCCGATATTCAGATCATATGCTTCTTTTATTTTAATGTTACATTTTTTCTCTATGAGATCAGGATGAAGAGGGAAAATGAGGAGAGAAGGAAGGAAGGAAGGAAATGTTCAATGGGGTGACAGCTAGGGTGTCATTAGACCCCTTTCAGAGAGCGGTGAGCAGCAGTGTTGATGTGCTCCAGCTAAAAAAGCAGTTCATTCATTAAAAAAGAAAAAATAAGCAAAACAAAGACATTCCAATTTTCACAAAATGTTAGTGGGTCTGTAACAGGCTGGGACACTTCCAAGAAATGTTGCTTTCCTTCACACGAGCCAGAAAGTGTACTAGATTCATGTGCAGTCAGGGGCCTCTTCTTTCTGTGCTGATTATAATGCCAGTGTAATGCAGGCTACTACTGTCATTTGATTCTGATGATTATTTCACCCAATTAGCTCATTTGAGTACAGGGCAATTACCCAGTGACATCTTGGATAGTGCACCCATATTTGTAAATGCATTCAGGATTTAAATGACTGGCTGACCTGGTACCACGGCCTACAATGACAGCGCCCTGTAATTACCTGAGCTGGACCGCATTCAGAACTGTGAAGAGCATTATCCAAAAACAAATTTGAAAAATAAAGACTGGAATCAAATTAGAGATTTAAAAGATTCAAAAGCATACCAATTACAGTGTTTTCATTTTGCTTCCAGTTTTGTTGCCACTTTTTTCTGCTGTTTTTCTTTCTAAGATTAAACTAGATATTTAGTAGATGATGAAAAAAACACAAGTAAATGTACAACTGATGATCAGTGGTAGAAATTGTAAATAATTACAAGAGTATCTTGACTTTAGCTTTACAGATTTGAGGGCAGGGTGGGGCTGAAGAGGTGAAGACCAGCTTTTATAGATCCTTAAAATGAGCATATGGATTTTTACTAAACTGAAAATGAAAGCATGCATAAAATAGAAAGTAGCTATTTAGGTGACTGCGGTATTAAGATTTACAGTGACCTTTGCACAGTACTTCCTTTACAATTTTACTCATGGAAAAGATAAGCTGTGCCTCTAATTCTGAAGTGCTCTTAGTCCAGGAAGGGATGCTCCATAAAAGCAGTGCCGAGCCCTTAGAGCTGACCCTTCTCTTAACACCTACTCGGACAGACTGCACACCTTCTGATTACCTCTCATCTGGTGTGCTGCGGCCATCAGACTCTCCAATTACATCTGCTAATGGAGCAGCCTCTTCTCCAACCTGGCCTTCCATGTAGTTAGGTGTGAGCAAATGGGAAACAAGAAAAATCAAGACTGCTAGAACTCAGGAGAGAAGCACTTGTTGCTTTATAATTCTTGTTTAAGAAAAAAGGTAAACTGACAAAAATTATTTTATTGGGGGGGGGGGGCAGTGGTTTAATTAAGGGCTAAATTGCCAGTGAACCCAGACTGGGAACCAAAGGGTTGAAACAATTAGTCATGTTGTGTGGCCACGCCCCAATCAGCGATGGCACAGCTAGTGTCTGTCAGCTGGAAGCACCTGCAGTGGCATCATAAGAGAGAGGGCATGCTGTTCAGCAATGCTTTGCAGGGTGAAGATGCAATGAAGTGGATTTATGGCACAAAGAGCCACAGAGCTACACAGTCACCGAGCTCTGTTCCCCAACTTCATTTCAGAGCCAGGACTGACATTTTTAATGCCACCTGTAAAGCAGATGTTCAAAAGTTGCGAAACCAATTTTCAGTTGCTTAAATAGGACTAATTAAGCTAAGCACTGAATGTGAACAACAGAGCACCTGTTAGTTTTAAACATAAGTATAAAACTATTTTGTAAATAGTGAAAGACACATACACACAATTTGGCAGATGGTTATGCACAGTTGTGAAAAATACGAAATTTTTACGTATTAGGCAGCAAAAATTAAGCTACAGACTCAGCGTAATAGGATTTTTGGTTTCCTGGTTGGAACTTCATATTCCCCAAAAAGCAGAAATACCAACAAAATATTTAAAAACAACACAACACTCTGTTTGCTCAAAAGCTGATTTAAATTTGTTATAAACCTGTAATAATACTGACATTTGTTTTCTCCAAATACAAAGGCTCTGGCAGGTCTCAACAAAACAAAAAATGTATAGATCTGCAGTAACTCAGTAGCATTTTCATTGGTAACCAGCTTCATTTTGGTAGCCTTTGCAATATGGCTTCTGACTCTAAGATGCAGTGGTTCTTTAATCTGGCCACATATGTGCTTTCACTGTTGCGACTGTACTTTTTGAGCTGTCAAGCAAACCACACGGGCCAAAGCTTGACATAATGCGAAGACATAAATTGCACTATTTGCTACCACTGCTTTACAGCATATTGGGTTAGAGGTGAGTGAGGCCCCTCTGGATAATGTCAATGGCTTTAACACGATGCTGTAGTAGCACTCACGCAGATAATGAAACAGCTTTGCTCTGAGAGGTTAATATAGGGCCAAAGCTCTGCAGCAGAGACAGGTAACATGCAATACACAGTCAGATCTTACAGATCTTACCAAAGAAGGTGAATGACACTCTACAGCAGTTGTTATAGTACAACTTCAAACCATTAGAGTGAAATAACTCGTGAAGCCCAGTGGGCGGGACCCGAGATAAACTTTTTTCAACTTAACAGCAAGCAATTAAAGCGACTACAAATAATAGAGCAGGATACCGTTGATTGACATATGACCTGGTTGTAAATACATTTGAGGGTTACCTAGGCAACCTGAGCTTTGAATGTCCACAAGCAACTGGCTGGCAGCTTCCAAGTGATACTGCAAATTGCTTCACTTGTGGACATAGCTGAACAGTGACCAAGCTCCAGTTGCCTAGGTGACACTAATGTATTTACTACAAAGCTACGTGTCAATCAGTGGTATTCTTCACGCTCACTGGCAGTCATTTCAGTTGCTCGTCTGGAAGTTGAGAAAAGTTTGTCTCGACACCTTTCTGCTGCCAGTGGTTATTTCACCCATTGAAGTCGTGGAATGTGATTCACCGTCTACGGTCTCTGGTCACCACGCCGCTTTCAGTTTGTACGCAACTTCCTCCTAAACAAAAGGTGTTGCCACTCACAAAAACTCTGCATCAGTGCTGGTAGAGGAGAAGAAGAACTCTCTTCCAGCATTTCCCTCTGTATAGTTTGGCTGTTGCTGAGCCTCTGGACTGTTATATTACTGAAATGGTGCTTAAAAACTGACAGGATCATATGCTTCTGTTTTAAGCCCAACTGTGGCTGCCATGGCACCTGAAAAATGAGAAAAATCATGAGGAGCACAATGGGCTTGCACCAGCGGATGTGACATCACTTATGGTGTTTGCAAGACAGAGAACAGCAAGTACAATGGGCCCAAGATGGAGGCTGGGTTACTACTATCCATTAGTAAGATCATGAATGTGAACATAGTTTATCCCTAAATCAGGGTTAATGGACTGGCTCTTAAACAGCGCTTTTCTACTCTACATGGGCACTCAAAGCATGTCCCATTCACCCATTCACAAACATTCATTAAAGCATTTTCTACATCTTAAATGCTTTCTATCTAACATTCTCTCTCTCTCTCTCTCTCACACACACACATACACACACACACACACTCGCACACAAACTCTG
>VOQJ01047237.1:18490-30524 GCA_015052665.1 Apistogramma diplotaenia | reverse complement strand
TACAGAAAACAAAAAGGCACCTGCATTCTCTTACTTTCTAAAGAAAGAAAGCACCCCCCCCCCCCCCCAATCAAAACATTCATAATCAATCATAGGAAAACAAAGTGTTACAAAAGAAATATGGTTACATTAACCAAAACAAAGCAACAGTTATTTCCATTTTGATCTAACGGGGTTCAAGAAAGATGACCCGGGGTGTCAGAGGTTAAAGGAGTAACGTGTGCATGACTTTCTGATTCTTCTTCTAGACAGTGAAACTCCTGAAACTGCGAGTCTTGTCACAGAGCAGTACCACGTGCGACTTAAGAGCATCAAAGTGAGCTGAATCGTTTCTTCCACAGTTCTGGGATAACTTCAGTGTGCAGTGATTTAAATGTTGTTGTTTTTTTTTTTACCCAAAAAACAAACAAAAAACCAGACATTGATTTGGAAATCAAAGAAAAAGCGCACTCGCAGGATTATCCTCGTCTGAAAGCACACAGTGATGACTTGTGAGTCCTAAATCCCCTCACGTCACCATATGTAAGTCAGCGGTGGGGTGATGTATGAAACCTTACAGCATCATTTTTGTAATTTTAAAATGTTTATGGTATTTGTTTTGTATTCTTCTAAACAAACTGTTACGGCGCCCTCGAGTGTTCTTCACAGGAGACTGACTTCATATTTCTAAATAAATTAAAAGTGTACACATGGCGTATATCCTGAAGACAAGCATGCTCAGAAGAACTCTGTCTGTTTAGGAAAAGGATGTCTGTCTGCTTCCTGTTCCAGCTGCACCTCTAATAGTCTCAGAGTCTCTCCTTGGCAAGTTGGGACACACTGTGGACAAAGGTGGGGGGGAATTTGCTCTGCCTAAGCGGTCCACAGATGCTGCTTAATCCAGAGCAACCTCTGATATGGTGGGTAACATGAAGGTTGTCGCTTTCTTTGATTCCTTCATTTTGTCCAGGCCAAAGAGGAGGTCCAGCTGAGTGACTGGTCGCAGCCGCTGCTCATCCACAGGTCTGCAGCCAAGGACACAAGAGATCAGAGGTCAGGCACTGAGGCCCAATAGCAGGGCTCTACTTCCATACCGCACACTGTGTACAAGATGTAGTCTGAGAACCCTTTAGAAATTTATATATGTCCACATAAATCCTAAAAGTAGAAAATGATCTCTCACATTGGCACCATCAGGGGGAAACCCAGCAACAGTGGTGTGCATGGCAGGGCAGCACATCGCTGTGCACAGAGAACACTGCTGCCCGTCAGCACTTTGTTAAAGATCACAGAGATGCCAGAAAGCTTTTGGAACAATGTTTTGTTGACAGATGAGACTAAAATAGCTTTTTTTCCCCCTCTCTGTGGTTCAAATAAAAAGTGTTCTGTCAGGAGAGAGGAAAACGCTGCATTCCAACATAATCAAATTCCATCTGTGGAGCGTAATGATCCTGTCAGGATCTGTTTCTGTTTCGCAGCATCTGGGCCAAGACGGAGCAATGAATTTTGAATTTCGCTGTCAGATTGTAATGGAAAATGTCAGGACATCTGTCCAAGGTCTGAAGAGAAAGTGGGCCGTGCAGCATGACAGCAACCCTCAGCACGCGAGAACGGATAAAGAAACATAAAGTTTGTGCTCTGGAGTGGCCCAAATCCGACTGCAGTCAGCGTAAAGGCTGTGGGAGCATCTGAGGTGAGCAGTAGTGAGAAATCCACAACTAGTGATGGAGCTGTTTTGAAGCCAGAAATGGTTTGATGCAGTTATTTTGCGCATTTGTCTTTAGGTTTACAATGTTTATATTAATATTCCAGTTGCTGAGGCCAACTACTGTCTCACTGAGCCGCCACAGTGATGCAGTTAAGAGCCTTCACTCCTTTCTTCTCCTTGGTATTATAATCAGAAAGAGCTACTCCACGAGTGCTTTTGCTCAGAGTTCTCAAACTTAAAAAGTTAAAAATATTCTTTCAGCAACAATAGCTTACACCAACAGCAGTTTCAATAGTCGCTTAGCAACAGCTGAACAAAGGGTTACCCAGATCAGATATTTTTATGAATCTTTTCTATAAGTCTTTTATATATGCTCAGATAATAAAAAAATCAATCATCCATTTCTAAGCGTGTCTCGTTTAATAACAGTACTGTGTGATGCTGACAGTTGTATATGTGAAGAGTCAGAATGTAATCATTTTAATTATAATCACTGCTATTGTGTCGTCTTGAAGCTGTGAAAAAAAGCATATTTTTGAAGAAAACTAAATGTAATGGTTTGTTTGTGGGAATATTAAGTTGAATGTAAGGCCATGCACCAGCAGGCACATCAGTCAAATGAATATGTGGCTTTAAAAAAAAAAAAGAAAAAAAGAGCCTGGCCTGGTCACAAACTGTGACAGGAGCTCAGTGGACACAAGTGCTATGAAAGCCTGTGGGTGTCTGAGTATGAGTCATACCTTTCCTCCTCCTGGCAGTCCTGTAGCTGCTGAGCGATCTGCCTCATCTGCTCCTTGCGGACATAGTCCCGTACTCGGTACATGGCAGCATCGCGGCAGAGCTCCCGGAGGTCACTCCCAGAGTAGCCTTCTGTCTTCTCGGCAATCTCCTTCAGATTGATGGCGTTGCTCAGCTGAGCAGAAAAAGACATCGAGTAACGCGAGATGATTATACAGAAGTGAGCTGTGGCTAATCTTTGAACTGTGCTTGCTGCTGTCAGTCAAGTGCCACCTAACCATGGGCGATCTGATTCATTTTAATGTGAAATGACGGTGGAAATACAGGTGTGAAATGAGTCTGTGATAATGGCACAATGACAGCAGCGCAGAGCAGTTGACGAGGATAAAAAGAAATCATCTTACGTTTTCTCCTGCCAAGATGAGCCTCAGGATGTCCTCTCTTTGCCTTGTGTTCTGCAAAAAGAGGACAGTTCTTAGCAAAGTAAAACGCTGTGATATGACAAAGCCATGAATTAGGTTTGTTTTGAATTCAAAGTTCTGTCCAGGTTATATTCAACTGCCTGGATTTCCCTTATAAAAGGAGGAATCTCTGCATGTACCTGCTTGGCTGTTCTTTAATTTTGACAAGTGATCTACTTCAAACTCAGTGGATGTACAGCTGGAAACCTGAGTAAGTACGTTTGAGGTTACTGAGAATCTTTGTCCTTGTGGATTTTCCATGCACTGGTTATGCCATTACTTGCTCCTGCTGACTGCTGTTTCAGTTGCATGCCTCAGAGCTGGCATTAGTTTAACTCTTCCAGCCACAGACAGTGTAAAGGATGGCTGCAGCTTTCTGTCTAAAAACTGAAGCCTACACAAAAGTGCCTTAAACCTGTGGGGGTGGGAGGGTGATACTCGTGGTTGCCAAAAAGACTTCTGGCCCATAGTGGTTTATAAAACAACAGCTCTTAACCCTGACTTCTGTAAACACTTCCTTTGCAGGCCGTTACTGCAGATGCCATCAGCTGCTGCTTGTTCGTGGGTCTCGCTGCCTTCAGTTTTGTCTTCAGTGTCTTCGGGAAAGCACGCTCTGTTGGGCCACTGAAGCCTTGAGAAACTCTTGGGTTACTTTTGCAGTGTGCTTTGGGTCATCATCCATTTGCATTGTGAAACAACGTCAACGTTGGTTTTGCAGCATTTGCCTGAATCTGAGCAGAGAGTATTACCATGTGCACCTCAGAATTCATGCAAGTTAATCTTGATTTCATATGTTCAAAGTGTAGCGCAGGCTCTTTCTAATCTGCTCCTGAGTGTAACCAGTGGTTTGCACCTTGTTGTAAACCCATCTGCATTGTATCAACATGTCTATGGACTCCATGTTGATAGTGCCAATGAAGTTCAGCACTTGGACTCAACTCTCAATCTTTATTGGCTTATTTTGTCATGGAATAATAACAACAGTCACAACTGCACATAAAACTGTGTGTCAGTCAATTCACCAATTATATCTGACCCTCTGAAAACATCAAAGTATAAAACTGGCTGTGATTTCTGAACTGTTAAGGTAATGCTTTTGTTAAACCCCTTGAATGTCTGCACTTAAATCATATTTTGATTGATTTGAAACCCACCTACAAAAACTATGTCACTATCCAAAATATACAGACCTAACTATAGATAGAAAATAGGCTGTTGGTGTATTTGCACACATCTTACTGGCAGGCTGATATGAAAAGTTGTGGGCATCCTGCGGAGAATGGCTGGGTCGACGTCTTGCGGCCTGTTCGTGGCTCCCATAATCATAACCTGAACGATAAAAATCACAATGTGAGCACAGTTATTCTAAAATCACTACCCGCTCCATTACAAACGTGTTTAATCTGACAGATACCTTACAGTGTAAGAAAGCATTCTAGTTGCATTACCTGGGTGGTTGAGGAGGTGTCCAGGCCATCCCACAGGCTCATGAACTGGGCTTTCATCATAGCTGTGGCCTCGTGGTCGACACTGGAGCGATTCCTTAGAAATGATTCTAACACACAGCATGCCAAAAAATATTTAAACAAAACCAATCTAGTGAATCTGGCTAGCTCTCTAACATAGCCAGCAGTTGGAACTGCAGCAGTTGCTATGACAGCATGTGGAGCCAATGAGAGCATCAGAAAAGGCCAAATACAATTCGCATCCATATTAAACTCAGGATTAAAGTCAAGATTAACAGACAGACATGATACACTTTAGATTCTGTGTGAATTACAGCTATTGAAGCTACTTCAATGTCAACAGTGCAATAAACTACGATTTTAGACTTTAGAAATGCATCCTTTAAGTGAAGCTTACCGATCTCATCAATGAAGATGATACAAGGCTGAATTTTGACAGCTAATGAGAAGACCGCGGCAGTCAGCTTCTGTGATTCGCCGTACCACATGTCAGTCAGCGTGGAGGCCTGAAGGTTGATAAACCTGCATCCCGACGCTCTGGCTGTTGCCTTAGCAATCATGGTCTTACCGCAGCCCGGAGGACCAAACAATAAAACACCTGTAAGGACAAAAAGCAAAAACGTTAGAATCCACTGGTTCTTATAACATCTTGTAATGTATGAACAAAAACAAAATACAGATTTTACTCTCACGTAATTTTAACTCGACTCATTTTAACCTTCACTGGCAACTGTAATGGGATTTTCTTTCCTAATTCGGACATTTCTAAAACGTGTACCAAATTTGGCCAGGCGTAATCGATGTCTTCCCAGAAGCATGTTTTTAAAAGCTGTGTGATGCAAACAGAGCCTGAAGTCTAGAGATTGAACTCGAGTGCCAAAGCAGCTAATTTTGGAGGTTGACTCATCCTGAAACTCTGCGTAAAGCTTTGTGCCGAGCAGTAAAGACTCTCCACAGAAAGTGCAACATTCCTCTTAGTGATCCTTCGCTGTCAAGTGGATAAATCTTGTCAAGTGCTTTTGCGGCGCACAAAGACAGAAGCATTACACACTAGCAGATTTTAATAATTAGGCAGAGGATGGTATAAAGACAAGCTGAGAAAAATTATAACCACAATTTTAAAAGGTGGTTTCATGCTGGCTAGAATTTGATGCAAAACATTAGAGTGCATGTTGGGAAAAAAAACCCAGGACTTTGACAAATTTTTGATCATGAATTTAAAGCGCTTTTTAAGGGTTTTCACATGGGTTCATGATCCCGAACATGCACAGATCTTCACTGGGCAAAATGGCTAAACTCAATTAAACTTAACACACATTTCAGAAGAAATCAAACTGAAGCAAAGTAAAATAAGTGATCACTTCTGGGCGTTTGCACAGGCTGCACGTGTTCTCCAAATACTTGCAGTCCGACTTGGATCGAGTGCATCACTCTCAGACAGACTGGTGAATGTTTGCAAATAAAGGTTGTCTCATTAAGGATATAAACCTGCTCCCAAAAATTGATTTATAAAAGGGAGCTGTTAACCTGTTACATGTGAAAACACCCCAAAACTCATTTTGAATGTAAGTGTTTTAACCTTTTTTAATTGTATCTCTGTGTATATCACATTTGACCCTTTAATGTGCCTTAAAGGGAACTTATTACTCTTCTTTGCAGCTGGAACAGTGGCTACTACTACAGTAGCTATGCATGACTCACAGTTAAAAGAATTTTTATTTATCTTATGCAGCCCCTCAGTTCATCCCTTTGAGTGCCTATTTAGAGCAGTTTGAGGAAACGTACATGACTGTCGTTATTATTATTTGACAGTTTGGCCGTGCTTCATATGGGCATCCATAATATAACAGTACTGACATGACAGGAAACAATACAAATACTGTCAGCTGCCAGTGCTCCCCCTCAGCCACCTGGCAGTAAAATCTCTGGGTGGCACAAATCCCCTGGAACTACAAGTCCTAGAACACATAATCTATGGGTGTCAGTAGATGTGAATGGGTGCATATGAGCCTTAGTGACTTTGTTCACCACATCAATTCAAAGGCAAATGGCTAAGTAAGAAACAGGAATAAGAAATGCTAAAAATCATAATAAATATAAACCAATGAGAATTACTGTCACTTTCTGTGATTGCTATTGCGGTAAGAAATAAGTAATTTTTAGTAGGTGCATCTATGACATCAATCTGAAAATCCTATGACATGTTTCTCTACTTATTCTGTTGACAGGGTTCTCAGAAACCCTGACCTCTGACCTTGAGACTAATGATGCTGAGATTCAAACCTGCCCACAATATTTAGTAGATGCACTCAATTTGTTCAATTTGAACATCCTAGGTCACATCATTCTCAGGGTTATTGCATTCACAATGTTGAAGCTTGCCTGCCTGCCTGGCAGGGTGACAACAATACCTTTAAAAAACGTCTGAGTAAAATCTGATCATAATAGTTCCAGATCAGATTAGATTAGAAACTGTGGTACCTTTGGGAGGCTGGAAGAGTTTGGAATTTGTAAGAAGGTGTCTTTTCTGAAAGGGCAGGATGACTGTGTCTTGAAGCTCATTGATAACTTCATCCAGACCTGCTATATCTCTCCAGGACACCTGCAGGAAGGTAGAGGAATGCAAAAATATCTGCCTGGTAAAATCCACTAATTAAAAAAAGGAGTAAACACATCACTAAGCCTAATAATCTCAATGTGATGGACTGACAATTACAACTGTTACCTTCATAGTTAGTGGATCAACTAGATGAGATGCAATGCTCATCTCATATTCTGTTAGTTTGACTCCCTCAACTCCAATGGTCTTCATCAGCTGTTCTGCCTGGAGAGACAGGAAACACAAGTAGCTTAAGATACCAAAGGAAAACAGACACTGCAGAATTCTAACCCAGTCATTCGTCACACCTGTGCCATCCCCACCCAGAGCCAAAGGAAAAGTACCAACACTGCTAAAAGAATGATCAATTGTGTCGGTTTGAATTTCATTTATTCTGCCATGATGTCTCAATCAATCAGACTGAAATAAGGAAACGTGTTGATTTCTTATGTTACGTCTGCAGTATACTTGTGTACATACTTTCTTGTTTCCTAGACGAGTCCTAACACTTAGAACAACACAGACTCATTATGAGTATACAAGAACAGATCATGCTTAGAACGTTATGAGCCAGGAAAAAGCCTGTTCCAGCAGAGAACCTGTGTCAATAGCAGCACCCACCTTGAGCCTAGAGTATTTCATAGATTACATATCAATAATGTGTGCTGAAGCATGTCATACCCTTTTCTTGGCTTGGTTTTTCTGTTTGGCGGTAGGATCCATTGCATCCAAAACCCATTTGATGCTGTAGTACGTGGCTGCACCAAAGACGGTCAACCTCACTAACATGCCTACCACTTCATTCCTAGACAACGGCCGCATCAGGGCCTCTCTGGGCAGATCTTTCAGCAGCATCTCCGTCGGCTGATGTCACTCCATCGGCTGGTTAACAAGGTAGAAAAATACAGGACATGACCTTGTGAGCCCCAAGCATAATGCTCCACTCTGCAGTGTGACCGACAAAACACACAACTTAATGTTGCACAGCAGTAACTGCAGGCGTATATTACATTGCATTTTACCCGTATTAACTGTTTAACAACGCTGCAAATGTAAGTGATACGTTGTTCGTGATGAAATCTTTATTTAGAGAATAACTCCATCCACACAGGATAAATTACAGCTCTTCTTCTTCTTTTTTTTTTTAAATTTTATAAAGCTAAACATGTTGTCACATGCATTAAGTTTAGAATACGAGTTACATCCGTGATTTAAACTTTGCTTCGGAAGACACGGGTCAATTCGCAAGCTAGCATATCTAGGCGAGCTAAAGCTAATAAGAGGCTGAAGCCGCAACCTGAAAGCAGCAAATTACGAATTTAACATCGCGACATTTTGGCCTCACGCTGGCTAACACGTTTCAGCCCTGCTCTGTGTTGTGGTACGCATATACTTCTGCTGTAAAATAAAAGACAAAATAGTGACACTTACAAAACGGGAACGTAACGAAAATGCATTCACAGTGCAACAACTTTTATCGCCCGGGTGGGAACAAAGAGCTTAGTTCCAGGAAGCACGTGGAGTTCGTACACTTCGCCACTGGATGGCAGAACTACCACACAGATGATTGACACATCAGCACCATGGACAGCATCTACATCACTGCCTAAAGGACAGGTGAGAGCCTCGGGAGAACATTGATAGTTTCGGTGGCAAGTAAGTTGTGGACTTGTTTGCTGAACTGAATAGTTTTTAAACATTTTAAATTATCTTTTTGGATAAATAAATATTACATATATTTTGTACAAAATTTCAGTAGCAGAATACTGTAGCTGCATAATTTATAGCCACGCAGACTATAGTTTTTATCTTTAGCAATTTAAAATGTTTTATTATTCTGTAAAGTCAAAGACTCTACAGTATCTTTTGCTTTTGGAATGGAATATTTTCCTGGGGGTGTCTTTGGCTCTGTCCAACAGACTGGGATTGGACACCCAAACGTGGGGTATGCTCCATGAAAATGTACCCCAGTAAAAGATAGTAGAAATCTCAAGACATAATCTGTGTTTGGTTTCCACTCATTTCCAGCACGGTCTGATAATGGATAATTCAGTCTTCTAAACAGCAGCCTCAAAGATAAGGCTGTAACAAATGGCCTTCTCCTGCAAGCAATTTATCACACATGGGCCAAAGGGATTGTTAATTGTCACAGACTCTAAATTTGAAGATGCTTTTACAGCTTTTATACAGACTGGCCCCCTTTTTTAATCGTTATATTACTGGTGCAAAGAAACTTGAGGTGTAAAAGTTTAAATAACTATGTTACAGTACATCAGCATAATTTACAGCATTTTGCATTGATTTAGTGAATACTCAGATTTCTGCTAATTTACCCGAGGTATATGGCACCTGAATTAAACACATGTCCAAATGAACAACAGTCTGGCCCAGTTCATCACTTCATATGAGCACAGTTAGCTATATTGTTGTATAATTCTCCAGAAAATGGGAATTGTTTCTTTTTAATTTTCATTTTTTTAATGTGCATTTGTGTTAAGTAAAATCCTCCAAAGCCTCTACCCTGTGTAGACCAATTAGTCGTCCAAATTGGATGCAGAATTACATCCTGCACAGTTACAGCTTTAGCCATCCAGTGAAGTTAAGTCCACCCTTGTTGTGGAAAATGGCACACAGACTGCTATTCCGCACACCTTTGGCTGTGAAAATGCTTCATAAAAAGCTTCAATCCCCCTGTACTGCAGCAGCAAGTCCCAGGAGATAGCAGCCTGACTCGGCCATTTTGATGGGTCTGGGCATAAAAGCGCAGGCTTGTGTATCTGCAAAGTGCAGCCGGGGCTCTACATTCCCACAACGCCTTGCACCTTGCCCAAACAACCACTCTCAAGCGGGTGGGAGTACAACAACAAAAGAAGAAAAAAAGAAAGAAAGAAAAAAACCCATATTCAGCTCCCTGTCAAACCTCCATGATGCGGAGGCTGAAATAAAACTTAAAGCTAGCTGCTTGCAGCTTTCACATGCCAAAGCTCCATTCTTTGGAGAAAACAGTCTGGCAACTGATTGTTTTGCTGTTAGAAATATAAATCCCTGTTGAGTGATAATGGTTCTGCCACTATGCTGTACTGCACTACTTTTTTCCCCCAGTTTATATGTGGTGACTTTTTTCATGTGTGACAAAAGGACAATGGGATTAGTTTACTTTTTTAACTGCACAAGTTGCAAGTGTTAGTGTTAAAGTGTTAAACACTCAAGTAAATGCTGGTCACACACAGCATTTAATTACCCTTTCAGTCTCGGAGAAAGAAAAATTACCTGGAGCTGCACAGGATAAGGAATCGTTTGGGAGTGGATTATTTATTTGCCAGCAACAGGCTTTATTTTTGAAAACACCAAGTGCAGAACTAGGTGTCTGTCTGTCTGACTGTCTATCTGTCCCATATATATGATTTATGATTTTATTTCAAATACAAGGATATTTGTGAGCTATAATCACAACAAAACAAAACAAACAACAACAGCACCATGGATCTGATGTGCAACCAGTCTCATTTCTCTTTAACTACCCTTTTGGCTCTTATCTGTTGATAACTGCTCAGGGACACAATGTAAATGATTCATGTCTGTCATATCACAAATAAGCCCATCATTGTCATTTGGCGTAGATGAAAAACAGAGGGACGAACAGACACATCAAAGAACTAATGTCTGGGTGAGACTCTGTTCAATACTGCTCAACAAAGGGATTTCACATGATGCTGAGGCTTCCTCAGGCATCCCACACTCTTTGTTCATTTTGCCAAGGTAACTCACGCAAGTCGACAACCCGTCGACATTGCCAGAGAAGGATGATAACAGCTGTAGTTCCAGACAGACAACCCTCTACTGTTTCCTCAAATCTGCAGGCCTCACTATGGTTACTGGTGCACCGGCAACACACAAAAAATGCTTAAAAAGCAAAGAGGTAATTTGTTTTTACCTTCTCCTCCATCACATGAGACAGGAAAGAAGACTATGCATTCCCAGTGGCACATCAATCCATGCATATAGATTAGGCTTCTGTCAGACTTTGTGATGTGGAAATCACTTTGTTCAGTCACTCCTGTCTATGACTGAAATTCACAGTAATATATGTCTATTTGTGTATATATACACTGCTTGAAAAAATTACAGGAACACTTTGAAAACACACCAGAACTCAACGGGAGAAAATTCATGCTCTATACTGACATGGGCTGGGTAATGTGTTAGAAACAAAAGGCCCCATCATTTGATGAAAATGATCAACCTATAGAGAGCCAAAGACACCCCGAAAATCAAATGAAAAAAATGAAGCAGCAGGCTAGTCCGTTCTGCTGAAATTTCACTGCAGTCACTCAAAATGGTACTCAGTAGTTCTCATGGTGACCATGTACTTGTATCTATCCTCCGGGAACTACTTGCATACTCTCGCCACATGTCCTCTACCAGGAGGAACCCAGAAGCCATTGCAGCAGCGTAGGGTTTGACAACAGGTCCAGGGATTCATCCTGATACCTAACGGCAGTAAGGGTGCTTTTGACCAGTCTGTAGGGGTGTTGATGGATATACCCCCAGACCATCACTGAACCTCCACCAATCATTGCTGAATGATGTTACAAGCAGTATAAGGTTCTCCATGGCTTTCATGTCACATGTGCTCAGGGTGAACCTGCTCTCACCTGTGTAAAGCACAGGGCACCAGTAATATATGGCAAATGCCAGTTTGGCTCAGGGCACAGGGCCCAACTGGAGGACATCAGGCCCTCAGGCCACCCTCATGAAGTCTGGTTCTGAGTGTTTGGTCAGAGACATTCACACCAGTGGCCTGCTGGAGGTCATTTTGTAGGGCTCTGGTAGTGCTTAACCTGTTCCTCTTTGCACAAAGGAGCAGATACTGGTCCTGCTGATGGGTTAGTATCAGGCAATGCTACTTGTAGTGACACTAGTAAAAAAAAAAACAGTCACAAAAAATGTCATTGTATCTATCTATCTATCTATCTATCTATCTATCTATCTATCTATCTATCTATCTATCTATCTATCTATCTATCTATCTATCTATCTATCTATCTATCTATCTATCTATCTATCTTATTACACAAGCATG
>VOQJ01047237.1:0-10111 GCA_015052665.1 Apistogramma diplotaenia | reverse complement strand
TTATATAATAAAATAAAAAATAAAAAAAAAAAAAAAAAAAAAATAATTTTGGAAAAAAAAAAAAAAAAAAATTTAATTAATTATATATATTTTTTTTTTTTATGAAGGCTATAGCACAGCCTTCATAAATATACATATATCCTTGGGTAAACAGTATGTTTGTGCTTTGAAAAGCAAACTTGCCTTAACTTGTGCAGGATGGTGAGGGACTCACCAGAGAGGCAGCTGAATGTGACTGAGAATGGCACAATCACGATGCTTTGGCCCTGGATCATTCACATGTATTTAACACTGTCTGTGGTTTTTGCTGATTGCTCTTCACTCTGCATACAGTGGAAGCAAAAATGCAAAGGTTAATAATATTCAGCAGTGACACATAAGCTTATGGGATATCCCTTTCTTCTCCCGTTAGCCTGAGCCTATAGCAGTGGTTAATATCTGATGCAGCCCTAACTATGAGCTTTATGAAAAAGTCGTTTTGAGGCTAATCTTAAAAGCAGAGACTGTCGGTCTCCCCTGCATGTGACCATGAAATATGCATTTCCAAATATTTGCCTGTTGTTAAACGCCACAGTTAGAAATGCCTGAATTCTACTCTGTTGATGTATTATTTGAATGCATTGAGCAGACTCTTTTGAATAGATTTCTGCTGATTCAGTTTGTGCATGCTGTACACAGATACTTAGAGTTTAGCTGAATCCATCTGAGTCTGAAGTATTTGTAATTACTGCTGAGGAAGCTGGGTCAGGTTTAGCTTTACATTTTCCACACAAAACTGCTTTTTGCCACTTTAGTAAATATTTTTTTCTGAGAACTTTGCTTAATACTGTATTATCAAGTATTTATGTGCCCCCCCCCCCCTCCTCATCCGTATGTGTGCTGAGGGATGGAAGATGTGGTGTGGGACTTTGCTTTGGGGTGTCTGAGTTTTAAAATAAAGCACAGCTTTCACATTTAAATGAAAAAGCAAAGAAACAAAACAGCAATGCAAAACTTTTTTTAAACCTTGCATTGGTTGTGGCACCATTTGTAAACAGATGACAGTACTGCGGATGAAGAGCAGCAGGGAGCAGAACAGCATTCTGGGAAAAAGCATCAACACAGCCCCGAGTTAAACTGACAGGCATTATGTCCAAGTAACCACACGCAAAACAAATCATATGATCGCAGGTTCAACTCAGTCTGCAGAAAGAATCAAGATTATGGATCAGGATTAAACCCAGAAAGACTGAGATATGCTCTTTTGGCAAACATGCCCCCCACTATACCACAGGCTCGCTCATATAAACAAAGTCTGAAGACGAGCTCGGCTTAATGGATCAGAGAGCCGAGATGGGATGCTAGCTTAAAATGGCACAAACATTCCTCCCCTCAGGCAGTTATTCTCCAAACAGTGGTGTGTTGCTCTCTCTTTCCACTTAAGTGGCAGATGCTCTTTCTATCCATCAAGGGCATACTTTTAGAGCCAAACATCTCACACAGTAGTGACGCAGCCAGTCATATATACAGTACCAGAAGGTTGTGAAGAGGTAGAGTTGGTATACAGTGAATAACCCTGTTTGAGTAATGTTCTAATCCATATCATAGCAACAACTGTTCAACTAAGTAAAGAAAAAGGACAGTTCATCATTACTTTTAAGAAATGAATATCAGAAATATTTCAAGAACTTTGAAAGTATCCTCATGTACAGTTGCAAAGACCATCAAATGTTATGATGAAACTGGCTCTCATCAGGACCGGCTCTCAAGAGTTCCCTCTGATGCACAGGATCAGTTCATCAGAGTTACCAGCCTCAGAAACCTCAAGTTACAGTCACAGCACCCTGGATAAGCCCATCTAAATGCATCACAGAGTTCAAGTAGCACAAAGCTCTCAGCATCTCAACATCAACTGCTCAGAGAAGACTGCGTGAATCTGGGCCTTAAGGTCGAATTACAGCAAAGAAGCCACTTCCAAGGAAGAACAACAAATGACATGTTTTTGTTTGTGAGATGCAGAAAGAGCGAGTGGATGGTTCCTATATGTGTAGTTCCCACTGTGAAGTATGGAAGAGGAAGTGTGATGGTATGGAGGTGCTTCACTGGTGACACTGTTGGCACTTTATTCAAAATCCAAGACACACTTACTAAGCAATATGGCATCACATCTGGTTTGTGCTTAGTAGGACCATCATTTGGTTTTCAACAGGTCAATGACCCCAAACACACCTCCAGGCTATGTGAGGACTATTTGATCAAGAAAGAGGGTGATGGAGTGTTGCATCAGATGTTTTGGCCTCCACAATCACCTGAGCTAAACCCAGTTGAGATGGTTTTGGATGAGTTGGACCGCAGAGTGAAGGGAAAGCAGCCAACAAGTGCTCAGCACCTCTGGGAACTCCTTCAAGACTGCTGGAAAACCATCTCAGGTGATGACCTCATGAGTGTGCAAAGCTCATCAGTGTGCAAAGGAAAAGCTGCAGACTTTGAAGAATCTAAAGTTTACTACATGATTCCTTACTGTATGTGTCCCTTCTCTGGATGACCTCAGTATCAGTTTACACATACAGTAGATACATCATTTATATATAGAAAAAAACAAGAAAATAAAAACATTGAATGAGAAGGTGTGCCCAAACTTTTAACTGAACAGCTTCAATGAAATGAAAACTGAGTGCCGAGTCCTCAGTGATTCTCAGTGTTTTTTCTTGTATAATATTAAAAAGTACAAAACTAAAAACCACGATGTTCGTGTTAGAGAAAGTGAACAAACTGTGGATGCAGTTTCAGTTATCACAAGTGGTCATGAAACTGCATTGCACAAATTGCAGACTTTTGCTTCCTCTATTCAGCGTGGACTAAAATAAGCTATAAGGACTCTGCTGTCTTCAGTAAAGCACCACTTCTCTCTCTTTCCTTCCGTTAATCCCGAGCATGAATCTGAGTGTGACTATCAGCAATTATATCAAGTAAAGCTGATACACAAAGAGAAAATGTTTAATCTTCGTAAATAACAAAGTTGAGTCAGAAATAAATACAGCATTGAAAATTGGCTTAGAAAACACTGGGCACGACTTTCAAGCTTTTGTGCGGTGTCCTTTGCCCTAATTCCCACTGTGCTGTATTGCACAGAAGCATGAAAATCACTGCATTGAATAAATGTTTTGCACACAAAGGAAGCTATTTCATTGCACTTTTGGGGTGCACAGTAAAAAGAGACATTTTCTCAAGATTAATTTCTGAACGGAACACCAAAGAGCATCAAAGTTATTGTTGTATTTTACTTGCATAATAGAGAAAACCCTTATTACAAAGAGGCTGGTCTCAACTGTGTGGTCAATATTGAACAGATAAGAATGCTATGAAGCCTATCAGGGACTTACTTGATATTTTACAACTGGGTTTGTTGTAATGATGTGTGTGTGTGTGTGTGTAGGTGTGTGTGTGTGTTAAATGAATTCTTCAGTGACTTTAACTATCAGCAAAGGAAAACTTTTCCCATTAATATTTTATTTAGGTGAATCATATTTTCTGCTCTCAGTATCATCTGTAACTGCACTAAGATATGTCAGTATCTGTCCAGGTTATCTTCATCTCGCATCACCCTCACAAAACCATCCAGAAATGTTAGATTTCACATTGGCTTTCAATATTTCATAGCAAATTTTACTGACCACTTACAGTTCTGTGCAAAGGTTGTCCCTCACTTATTTCTATTTGCTTTTTTAAAATTTTATTTTACTTTTTCAAAAAAAAAAAAGAAAAAAAGAAAAAAAAAAGCCTAAATCGATAGCGTGACAGCAGACAGTATCTGAAGTCACGTCACAGGGCCTGAAAGATATAACTGGTTCAGTCGATCTATCTGCTGTTCACTGAAGCCTCATCAGAAATGATCTCAGTGGAAGGGTGGCTGTCAGGAAGCCATTCTTAAGGAAAGGAAACAGGGAGAAAAGGCTGAGTTATGCCACATTACACAAAGTACAAGGTCTTATGGCGTGGTGAATCCAAATCGGACATTTTTGGTTCAAATTGATGCTAATATGGACAGAGGTCAGGAGAGAGGTAAAACAGTGAGTTTCTACAGTCACCTGTAAAACAAATTAGAGGCTCTGTCAAACAGGGAATCATGTCAAAATTGATGAAATTATGAATGCTGAAAAACAGGCTCAGATTTGGATCCACCATGCGATACCATCCGAAAAGCATCTGATTGGCACCAGATTCATTTTTTCAGCATGATAATGATCCCAAAATGCACTGCCAGTGCAGTAAAAGCTTACCTGGATAGAAAAAACCACACAATTTACAGTAACACTATCAGTCATGTATCGGCAGCCCTCAACATTATTGAAGCAGTGTGGGATCATCATCAGAGAACAGAACCAAACCAACGTCCAAAGAAGAGCTTTGAAGCCTGGAGAAATACTCCTGAAGAGCTTAAAGAAATTCAGATTCAGATTCTTTATTGTCATTATAACCAGTATAACGAAATGTAAGGTGCAAGGCAATAAAGCTGCCTCAGAGAGTTCAGGCTGTGCTGCAGAGTAAAGGTGCTCACACCAAATAATGGCTTTCAGATGCACTGGAATTGTACAGTCTCTGTTTTTGCATTTTATACTGTGTTTCCATGCATGTTTGTATACACCCACCCTCCCCTTTTTTTTTTTAAAGCAAAACATAAAGAAATGAGGGATGATTTAAGTACTATTGCACAGCATGGTGTGTACCCATGTTTTATCCACACTAGTCATGTTTATTTTAATTGGTTTCAATCAGCAGCCATCTCTGAATAACACAATCAGCACTGAGAGACAAAGCGAAATCAGCACACTGGCACAATGGAGATGTGCATCAGTATTTTCTGTGTAATTATGCCTTGACAAATTATATTCAGCTAAAACATGAATTTGCAGATTTGGACAACTGCAGTAAAGTGCTATTTTGTTTTCTAGCTTCACAAAACAAACCCTGATGATCTCATCCTGTCTCTGCATTAGTTAAACAGAAAGTGGACTCTTTTCATCTTCTGACATTCTGCAGTGCTTTTTTTTCCTTCTTGGGCTTCACACTGACAGATGTCCCGGTCCTGTAGATGGAACCGGTGGCAGACTGAGATGTTATATGTGCCACCAGCTACACCAGCTGATGTGTTCTTCTGATACATCATTATATGTGCATTCAGCTCACCCCAACAACCGTCTCCCTTCAAAGAGAGGAAACTACACCACAATAAAACCCAGAAACCAAATATTCAAACAAGGAGAAACAGCAACATGCATTGTGAAAATGGGCAAGCCCTCAATTCCAGACACCCCCGCTCGATACCCTATAAAGGCAATCCCCACCCATCTCCTGGTCACTGCCCCCCAAATCCAGCGCCAGGCCCGCCCTGCCCAGAGCCAGGAAACAACACAGTAGATGAAAATGTAGAGCCTCCACATACTGTAGTTGTCACGGTATCCATCCCACCACAACACACCATGGAGCCAGGAGAGGCACACTGAGCCAGCCCCCACCCACACAGAGGACAAGACCCCATAAGCGCCGGGTCGAGGAGAGAGACAGCACACGGACAAACTGATATATCTGCCCAAATGAATCTAAAGTGTTAGAAAAGTAGAGTTATGCAGATATATAAGTTATTTGTTTCCCAATTAGGGGACATCACAAAATGATTATAATTAATTTAATGTGTTAGTGTGAGCCCCACCTGAAGTGTACAGAGGGATTGGTGAGTTGCATTAAAACAGAAAGCAGGTGGGGGTGGGGGAGCACAAGGCAGAGGGCCAGTGACACTATTACTTGGCAGCCTGACCTTCAATGTGACTTCGCAGCACCATCCACGCCTCGCCCTATAACGAGTCCTATAGTACTCTATGTAAACATACTGTAGCTATTATAAAACATATGTGTGTGTGCTAGGCTAATGCTCTGCATTAAAATAACTGAGACAGGTGAGGTACAATTCCATTTGACAGGAGACCAGGGGAGCAAAGGCAGAGCCAACAGTCCTCCTCAGCCCCCACCCAACCCTGCAATCCCACCCCACAGACCCAGCTCCCAATGGAGTTCATAGCCCACAGCAATGGCAAATAGCAGGTCCTGAGGATCCACCCAGGGATCCCAAGGGGGGCAAAAACCAAGGGGACATGACACCACTGACAGAGTGGAGGGCACGAAAACGTCCACAATCAAGACCAGGGCACAAACGGCTGGAGGGAAAATGCTTTTGTCATGCCAACTGTATTTGACCTGTGACCCCGAGAAGGAAAAAGAGGACAAACTCCTTGGTGCACTTTAATGACTGCTCTGCCTGCAGCCGTGCCAATGCCTCTTTCTCTTTCTCTTTCTCTTTCGTGGCTGCGTTCATCATCATCCAAGGCCTGCTTTTATCGCCATTTAACTGGTGCAGATTACTGACTGAGTGCTCTTTACCAGCAGCACTTTCTATTTTCTTATGCCATTTAAACATGATTTCACAGGTTAACTGGATAACTGGCTAATTTAGACAAAATATATATATCTATCATGCTAACATGTAGCTGAAATTTTGGTGTCAAAAGTGGATTCAACGTATATTCAAAAGCAGAACGACTCTTTGAACTAACTTTGTTTAAATAAATGTGCTCTGACACTTTTAACTGCCACAAAGTGACCTTTTGTTTTTATTATTCCCAACCAACGGTGGCAAATATGACACACTGTAACAAAATCAAATATCACTTTCTATTGAATGAATTGCTTAAAAAGCAACACAGCAGAGCACCGCTGCTTTGGTCTTGTCTGGATTTGTTAGAATGAATTTGGGCCACTCGGGAGGCACAGTGAAATGCTCTCGTTCCTCCCCGACAGCGCGTATAGTCTTTTCAATTGTGTTTGTCGGTATTTTGAAATCTGTGAAACGTTGGGCCGATGTTAGAAGGAAAAAAAAATCTTTGGCTCATGTCTTAGAGCAGCGGCTGATGCTCAGTCCCTTGGGCTCTGCAACACTGCTGCTGCCAAACCCTGGGGGCCCTTGCTTCTTCTTCTAGAGCCTACAGATCAAACACTCAGCACAGGACTGTCAAAACCCATCTTGTCACGGAGAGAAGAGCAGACTGAGTGGCTGTGATACAGTTTACTGGTGAGAAAGGAAGACCAAAAATGACTTTGCTTTGACTCTTTGGACCGATGTGTTCAGTCAGCAGCTTCTTGTGACTTACTTACATCTCAGCATGTTTAGAAATGTGTCCTACTTACTGACCATACCCCTGCTGAAGAACGCTGAATCCTTAAGGAGGCTTGTTATAAAACAACTTATTTCATGCCCCCCATATCCCTCCGGTGGTTGGAAAAATGCTTCTGTATATGTTTTCTCGAATTCAAAGAGCAAAACAAAAATATGGAGACAAAGCAGGGAAACAACATATAATAATACAGGGGCAAATAAACAGAAAGCGTGGCCCTGAGCACTGAGCTGTATCTTGGAAAGATTAATGAGTGTTCCCATAGACGCTACATTTAAATAGTATTTTTACATTTGATCATGATAGGGTGCAATTAATTACCAGCATGCAAACCATTGTTTTCAGTAACATTATTGTATATGCAGAAAAGTTACAAGTTCCACTAATGAAAATCACTACTTTTCTAAAACATGTCTTCACTGGTGGTAAGCCAGCAGGTCAAGAGAGCATAATTTGGCATCCACAGAACTGCTGGCTCACTTACCTCTCTACTCAAACTAGAACATGGAAACTAGGACTTGTGATCCCATTTTCAGAAGGCAGAACAGCACCTTGAGGGAGAAAATACACTCAAGAAGGCAACAAGGGCAGTGCAGCAGCTATTTAAGTCAGGGGGACTTATGGAACAGCACAGTTTCTGTAACCTGAATAAATTATAGAGCGTCTCACACAGGCGCTAGAGCTCCACTAAGAGAGTGTATAGAACGCACGTGTTTCACCTCGTCATCAATCAAGCATGGAAAGCAATCTAAATCTGTCAATACAGGATGGCGAATAACAATGAGAGGTCCTTTGTGAATGGAAGGAGAAGGCGTATGTAGGCATGCAGCCAAGATATAGGCAGACGCTGAGGCAGAGCGAGATTTCAGCTGCTCGAGTCTTTCAGGATTCAGGCTTGGCACAGTTTGTGGTAAAAACTTAAATTAAACTGTATATAGATACAAACAGCACAAGTTTTCAAAGTTTGCTCACATGTTGTATTTCTTAATACTGTGATCATGCTATTAATATCCTTTTTTTTTATAGCACTAACCAGAAGTAAAATACACCATAAGGACATTAGTGATTTTCATTCAATCATGTCAACCTTATTTTTATGACACATTGTCCCTACGTGACAATATGAGTTTTTTTATTCAAGACAAATAAATAACAAAAATAGAGAAGTAAAAGTAATGAGCATGTTTGAAAATGTTTTACTTTGAGGGCGATTTGGCACATCTTACTGAAGCTCACTGGAGCGGGAGCCCAAAATATTCATGGGGGAACATTTTGTTTTTCAGTATGTTTTTGACAGAAGTGTTTGAGACCACAGATATTATTTCATTTGAGCTTTTTAATAAGTTTCAGATGCACTAAAATACTTTCTGCATATACTGGAGATGCCACAGAATTTCTAGCAGTAGACAATGTTGGCCATCAGAACCAGCTGCTGCTTTTACAGACTTATAAGTTTCAGTATTTATTACAGTTATCATTTGAGAATGAGGGCTATGACACGTTGAATCACAATAACAAAATATCAGCACTAACTGGTACATATACTTGTCGGTGTTTGTTAAAGAGCAATAAGCCGTCACTGTGCATTTCTTCATTACTTATTATTAATCTCTGTCTCTCTTCCACAGCATGTCTTCTGTCCTGTCCCTCTCTCCTCAGCCCCATATGGCTGCCCCTCCCCGAGCCTGGTTCTGCTGGAGGTTTCTTCCTGTTAAAAGGGAGTTTTTCCCTTCCTACTGTCGCCAAGTGCTTGTTCATAGGGGGTTGTTTTGACTGTTGGGTTTTCTCTGTAATTGTTGTAGGGACTTTACCTTACAATAAAAAGTGCCTAGTTGTGATTTGGCTTGTTGGACTTTTGTGAGAGGAATGTTTTCCCATTCTTACCCAATATAGGATTCTAGCTGCCCATAATATGTGAATTACAACAGAGCACACACACAAAAAAAGTAGTTCTTCTTTTAAACATTAGGGATTTCGGTTTGCAGTGCATGAATCCAGCATGCTTCCCTTTGTCATAAAACTTTCTCAATCATGTCATCATTTTAGGGGGGAGGCAACATTTTGATACTTTGTAACACACATGATGGACAGCTGCATTAACAAATACTGTATGGCCACTGTGGAGCTTTCATCTCTGTTCTTTGTTTTCATGTTATGGCTTTTATAGGTTTTGTAACTACTAGCATATATAAATATAATTTATCCTCTAGTCTAGTACATTCAATAAGGACTAATTTGTGAGTGTCCTATAACTACCTAATCAAGTTTTTTTTTCACTATGATTAACACTAGAGTGTGTTCCCACCAGCTCACCCTGATCTTCACCAGGATCTTCAACCTCTCCCTGGCCCAAGCAGTCGTCCCCCCCTGCCTTAAAACATCCACAATCATGCCCGTACCAAAAAAGTCACCCATCACCAGCCTTAATGATTACCGCCCAGTGGCCGTCACGCCAGTAATCATGAAGTGCTTTGAAAGGCTGGTTCTCCAGCGCTTCAAGGACTACCCCCCTCCCCCCCCCACACACACACTTTTTACACCCATCAGTTTGCATATCGTGCAAACACATCCACAGAGGACGCCATCGCTGTAGCTCTCCACTCTGTGTTGAGCCACCTGGAGCAGCAGCAGAGCTACGCTCGCATGCTCTTTGTGGACTACAGCTCCGCCTTTAACACCATCATCCCGGACATCCTGATCACCAAACTGCACTCCCTGGGCCTCCCCCCTCTCACATGCTCCTGGATAAAGGACTTTTTAACCAACCAGCCCCAGACTGTGAGACTTGGCCCCCGTCTCTCCTCCACCCACACATTGAGCACTGGCTCCCCACAGGGCTGTGTGCTGAGCCCCCTCCTGTACTGCCTCTACACCCATGACTGCAGTCCGGCCCACAACAACCTCCT
>VOQJ01047235.1:17072-27938 GCA_015052665.1 Apistogramma diplotaenia | reverse complement strand
ATATATATATATGTATGTGTATATATATATATATATATATATGTGTATATGTATATATATATATGTATATATGTATATGTATGTGTATATATGTATATATGTATATATATATGTATATATGTATATATATATATATATATATGTATATATATATGTATATATGTATATATATTTTTATGTATGTGTATGTATATGTATGTGTATATATATGTGTATGTGTATATATATGTGTATATATATATATATATATATACAAAGAGCTCATATAAAAACAATAAAAGCCACAGGAAAATCACTACGACCCGAAAAAAACATGTTAATTTTTGGTCCTCATCAAGAGTTTTAAACATAAAGGCAGGCCAATGTATTAAATGTACATGGGCATAGCCTATAGTAGATATCTTGTAGATCTTGCAGTTTCGTTTGAAGAGCCTCGGATGTCTTATGGAGTAATACACACTAACACAAAGTTATACAAAAATAACCATGTACAGGAGGTCTTAAAAGAGAGCATAAGCATGTTAAATATGTACATTCTTACATATATGTTCACAGTCAGACACCTTTAGTGTCTCACTCTGGTGAATGGCTTCTTAAAGACCTGGTTCAAAGACCCCCCGTGGTCCCTGAGAAGAAAGGGGAAATTTCTTCACAATGCAAGGATACACTTTCAAATGGCGTGCCATTAAAAGCACTGACATTAACTAAAGTAAAGTTTACACTTTCTCCTAGAAAATAACCCATTGACACAGCAATTCCTGTGCTCATGTAGGCAATAAATAGGAATATGAATTATGAGTTTGTACCATCACTGAGTCTTTTGTATCAAACCTATCCCCTGCCACACACAAACAGTCAGTAAATGCACAGTGTGCACACATCCAGGCTCATTACCTCACCAAGCCAAGAAGAGAAAGCAGGAGAAAGTGTGATATCAGGATTTCTTCTAATGAACCTAAGTTCTGAGTTTATTTATTCATCTATTTGAGTTAAACACAGAACATTTTAGGCAAAAATCTTAGTGAAACATATCAATGAAAGATTTATAAATTAAAAATAACTGAAAACACACAGCTTTTGTGCTGATGTTAATGCCAGAGGAGGTTTGGAAGTCTCCAGGCATGTCTCAGTTGTTGTGGTTCCCACACGCTTCCACATTGCAGTGATACAACGTACGGCTGATTCCTGAACATCTGGGAGGGAAGAAATTTCACAAACTGGCAGCGGTGGCGTTGTTTCACAGTACCGCGCTCAAATTCACTGAGCTCTTTACAAAAACTCATTCTTTCACAGACTTCGTGGCTAGGTGCTTGTTTCTATGCAGCTGTGGCAATGGGACTGACAACACCTGAATACAGAGATTAGAAGATGTGTTCCAAAACCTTTGTCTATTTTATGTACACAAGGGTATCCTGATCGCAGACAGACCCTCAGCTCATTACACTCTGGCTCTCATGTCAAGGCAAACACAAAAGAGGAGAGAAGAGTAAATTACCCCCTTTATACTATGAAGCACTTTATACTAAGAAAACTTGAAAGCAATACAGAATATCAGAGAGCCACTGCATTGTTTCCATACATACTGAACTGCCAGCTGCTGCTTGATTTTTGTGTTTTCCTGTAGACAAAACCTAATGGAGAACCGAATTTAACTTAGACTTGCTGGAGCTGTTCCTGCTATGTACACTGTACACAACACTGAACAGTGGCACAGAAGATGGAGTAAGCTGTTTAGTTGCCATGGCAACAGAAATAGGAACATTAACTGTGTGACGCAGCAAAACAAGCCTCAGAACACCGTGTCAAGCAGCAAGTTTCCTTTCTTATTTTAGTTTTTTTCAGCTGCATGTAAGTCATTCGATCTGTATAACAGGGATAATTTGGGAGATAAGAATATCAGATCGCTGACTCAATCCTATCAATAACACTTATCTGGCAGCTTTTATGACTTTATTAAGCTTTATTCCACTTTGCTCTTTGACGGTGTGCAGGCTGGTCCGATCACAGGTCAACCAGCAGCCCACTGAGGTGTCAGTGCGTCTCAATCCTGTCTTTGTTTGGCTCCCTGATAACAATCCAACTGTCACCTCATTATGAGCTAAAACAGGTTGGATGAGATGCTAAACACCCAAGAAGCCTCCCTGTTTGCTCGCTCATACGATGGCCAGCCTATAGGCTGACAGAGCAGAACAAAGCTCTGCGTCACCGTGTGTACGTTTGTGTAAACGCAATAGCCTACAATTACATAAATAAGGAAAGCTCCATGGCCGAGCCCTGGTACCTGTTTTCTTCCTTTGAGTGTCAATGAGCGTGTGTTGGTGTGAACGTGTGCCAGGCAAGGGCATTGTATTCTGGCTATAACCCCATGATGGATGCACATAGTGAAAATTGCTTATCTATAATTATATTCTGATTGCTGCACTTATGAAATGTATTAGCCAACATTAAAGCATTGCATTCCATTTCCTGCAGCGTGAAAGAAAGCTGAAGGTGAGCTGTGTGACTGTGGAAGCTAATTAAATGTGGAGTGGGAGAGCTGGGAATTCTGTTTTTGTCCACAATACAGTTCTCAGCTTCCCAGCGTGTATCACGTAATTCTTTTTGCATTCAGTAAGTATATCTTATATGTGTATATATAATTTCCATATTTAACATAAAATAGAACAAGAGAGTAACAGCCGATGGTTTTAAAGGAAAAAAGGAACAAATTGTGCTTAAAATGAAGTGTTTTTATACTTCAAGGTTTAAGTCATTCAGGGTGACGACCGTAACCTTTAACCCTTTGCTAACAGAATATGTCATTTCTAGGGCCCAGGCACACACAGTGCGAAGTATGTGCTCTATTTATTATATCACCATTTATTTAAAAAATGAATTGCTTATTTGAGGGCCTAAACTTGCTTGAAATCTCATGGCATGTTGCATGTGTTTTAGGTCTGGTGGCAGTTTTTGTAATTTATGAGTCTCATCAATGGGTTTATGAAAATGTTGTGTTTATGTTTATTTCTATTATTTCTTTTATTTTGTTTTAGATTAAGTCTCGTCACTAATTCATGTTTTTCCCATTTCTTTTCTATTTATTTTCATGGGTTTTTGAAAACATTTTTTTTATGTAACGACCACTTTTGGAGTATTTTGAAAGAAAAGACCTAGTTCTCGGTCCCTGAGTCTCAGAACCAGAGTATGGAATTTTGGGGATGTTTTAAGTTTCTCAAGTTTAGATTTTGCTTCTGTATCCTGCAGGCACATTCTCGGGTGGCAAGGTTCATGTTGGGTTGGGTCGTGCTGCATTCTCTGTTTCCCTGTTTATTCTGGCCTTGTTTCCTTCCCTAGTGTAGTCCTCAAGTTTTTTCAGTGGTGGCGCTCTTCCTGTTTTATTTTGGCAGTTGTCCCTCTCTGGGTCTGATATCGAGTTTAACTTCCTCCAGAGTCATTCTGTTGGTTGTAGTCAGCTGTGGTCTCACCTGTTTCTCATCCTCTTGTTATCCAGTCTTGTATTTATTGTCACAGTCTCCCTTTGTTCTTTGCCCGGAGTTCATCTGGCCTTCCGAGTCCTGCATTGTCGATCCATCCTCTGCATTGCACACAGCCATTCATGACACATAAAAGATCAAGGGCAAACAGTTTTTTTTCTTCTTATACTGAAGTCACACTGTATTATTGGCCGTGTGAGCTATATTCTAATATTCACTGGCGTCCCCTTGTTACATTGTAAATAAACAATAACATTAGGGGTGCTGGCAACATGAAAAAGTGAACTACTACTGTACTACTGTACTACTAAGGATTTTGGTAAATTGTGTTGTGGAAGTTGCATAAAAAAGCTGGAGGCTGTATGATGAAGTGCTATGAGCTCTGAAGATGCTGTCACAGTCCTTTCCACTTCACTGCTCCACAACACTCATCTTACAGCTAATACAATAACACTTCACACATTTCTAAGCAGATGGTTGCCATACTATGTGTAATAAATGCCCACTGCATAACACCCTTTGTCCCCAAGAACCTCAATTTATAAAAGTAAAGAAAACTCAGGGGAAAAAATGACATAGACCAGAAAAATTAAAGAATTGTTTTCAGGGTTATAAAAAATATCTCTCTTCCAGGACAGACAGAAGTGGATGAGAAATACATGATGATTGATGATGATGATGAGTGGATGAGAAGTAGCTTGGTTATTCATTTTTCCATCCTGACCAGACGCTGTGTTATTGTTCTAACAGTCTGAAATGTACTCTAAGCAAAGCATTCTAATGCAGGTTCTCAAAATTTATCAGCAAAATCTTAAGCTTAAAGCAAAGTAAGCTCAGACCCTGTGAAGACAAGCGTGAGTCTATGAATGTTTGAAGCATTTGAGCTAAAAGGCAAACAAAGTGCATAAGAGGGCTGTCTCATCCCGTTTTTCTTTTTCATTTCTTTTACATTTCTACCTGCAGCAGTTTGTATCCTGAAGCCCACAAGGAGGCACTGAAGCAGGCAGCGGACATCTGTGTGTTTGAAAACAAGCCTACTACTGACATCTTCAATGAATCTGGCCTATCAAAGAAACTACATCTCTCTGCCAATGCCAAACAGCTTATCCTGCTATAGACTGTTGCTTTCAGGCTCTGGTACCCCAGGTACAGAGAGATGTGGAAATGAGATTCTGCAATCAGTGGCAATCCCATATCTTCACAGTCTGGGACTAAACTCTATCCTCCAGGATGACCACGCTCACCCTCACAGAGTGGGGTTTATCAGAGTCTACCTCCCAAATTTGGGAGTGGGGAGGATGGAATGACAGCAGTCCTGACCTCAACCCCGCTTAACACTTATGGGGTTAGTTTGGGCGTGCCAGAGTGACCAACACAATCACACTGGCTGATTTGCTACAAATGCTGGTTGAAGAATGGGATGCCGTCCCACAGCAGTGCGTGACCTAGCTGGTGACCATGTTGAGAAGCTGTGTGTGGTTCTTCCACATGCTGCGGAGGCCCCTGTTTTCCTGGCAGAGAAGAGCTGGCCAGTTTTTCATGGGCAAAACCCACATACTCAACCATGCTGCTCAACCCTGCTGCTCAACTCTGCTGCTCAACCCACAAATGCATTCTCCTTACAAATGTGGCTCCATTTAAGGGGGAATAAACAGACTTTCCAACAGTATAAGATTTATTGCCAAGAAGCATTGTTATGAAAAAGAAGTAATAAATAGATGAAGTTGTTTTGATGTTTATAACAGGAGTAGGAGGTGGGGTGACAAACAGGTTAATAAGTCGGTGAACCTGTTTGTGTCTTGTTTCATGCACTGTTTAGTTTTGTTTTTGCTTTTAGTTACTTTTGCTTTCTCTAGATGTTTGTTAAGGTGTAAAGATGATGGTTGTTAGTAAAAGATCATGATTTTGCTTAAAATATGACAAGTTTGGAGTGAGATTGAGTCTTAATATTACCACCAAGCTTGCATCAAAGGGACCACGTTAGAATAAATCCTGTACGTTTCTCTCACACCGACTAACAGTGAACTGGTACTGTAACAGTTTAATCAACTTTTATCAACCATTTGTTTACAACACTTACAAAGTCATGGAAAAAAAGCTTGGGCTGCTTTCTGGGGAGTTTATCTGTCTCTACTTCCTCTGTACATTCAGATTTCCAGAGTAAAAGACACTATAGGTGCACAAATACTGTACGCTGTAAAATGCTTGTCTTATTCATTTAACATCAGTAACATCATTGTTACTGATGTGTTTGAAGCATATCCAAATAAGGGCTGCTTTTAATCTTAACAATAAAGGATAGTTTATTGAAAATATTCTTGGTATTTCTGGAGTTTCAAGTAAAATTTTCCATGCATGTTATCAGTGTACATATTTCATCTATTACTCGAATAAAAGACTTAATAACTGCCAACCTTTATGTAAGACAAACACCCGCTAATAACAGCCTTCTTGCTGTTCACTTCATACTTAGCTGAGCACTAATCCACAAAAGAACCTGTTTGTCAGTTCACTGAACAAGGTGTTGTTCTGGCTGCAGCGAGCTTGTCAGAGAAGATTAGTTTAGAGAGCAAGAGACACCCCCCACTGTTGTGACATGTCTTATTACGCAATAGTGCTGGTGATTCCGTTTCCATTCTAAGACTCAATGAGGTTGAATTTAAAACGAAAAGAATTCATTTCATTTGTCACTTTCTATATAGGGCGTATTGGCATTTGGGTGTGAGGCATCAACCTGTCCATCAAATAAGGCTGGGCTCTAAAAGCTTTTAAGACTAGATGAATAGAACTATAAATTTTATTTGCTTTTGTGCTTTTGTTTTGCTGATTTCATTGTTAATGCCTGCGTTAATTGTCTCTGAAGCTATTTCAGAATTGCATTCCTCGCATGCGTGTGTCATTCTGTTGCTGCAAGTCATCATTACGTTGTAGATTTGTATTGTTGTTGTACCAGGTAATCTAACATCTGTTGTGGGATTTACAAAGCTATCGCAGGAGTCCAACCTCCTGTCAAAGGCGCTGCTACTGACGCACTATTTACTGACGTGCAAACGCTCTTTGTTCAGGCACACGGTGTGAAAGTTATTCCTGTTGTGTTGCATTGGGGCACGGTCATCTTTTCAGCTGTGATTTTTTTTCACAGACGTCATTTGCATCCTCCCACTTCTTTAATCAAACTCCACCATGCAGCTCTCCTACACAGTCCTTCAGTGTCTCATTTTCCCTCTTACCTGTGATGAAGTCACTTCAACTGTCCAATTCCTCTTCCCAGTTAACTGTTTCCACATTTACAAATTCCACTCTGACAAGAACAAATAAATGCAGGGCATTTGTGGGACTGCTCGTCTGGTGTCAAACGCAGGAAAGTGGTCCTCGATTAATCCTCTTTGTTTCCAGGTTCTATTGTATTTGAACTCATAGGTCCATCCTGTCATTTATGTTCCATATGTGTTTGGTTGTTTTTTTTCTTTGTGTGTGTCTTTGAAGTATTTCAGCTCACAGGACCAAACCAAAGACAAAGACAGCAAGTAAAATTAGAAATGACAAGAATAAGTTTTTGTTTCATATTTGGTCTGTCATTTATATTTGTATACATTCTGACTCTATTTTATTCTGATTTAAGACTAATATATGCCACTAATGTACCACTACTAGCAGCTCTATGAAGTATTCCTGTTTTGTCTGTTTTGTACACATAAGGCTTAATCTACATCCTGCCACCCGTTTTCTGTTATTCCACTGAGAGGTCAGGAGCACAGTGTTGTCACATCAAGTTGGTATTGCACATAGTGGAGACACTAGCCGAGTAATGTCCAGGTCAGAGGTTGTTTAATGTTCCAATGGCCCAAGGCTAGAAACTGTTCCCTGGCCTGAATGTGCGGGTCTTCATCGACCTGTATCGTTTCCAAGAAGGTAACTGAACTGTTCAAACAGGTGATGCACTGGGTAGGAAGGCTCATTGAGAATGGCAGTGGATCTTCTCAGGCATCTGGAGCCTGTGAACTCCTCCAGGGAGGTCAGAGGACAGCTAACAATTTTCTGGGCGTATTCATAATTCCTGTGAAGGGCCTTCCTGTCTCCACCAGGCAGAGATGCAGTGCACGATCACACTTTTGATGGTGGATCGGTATAAGGTCATCACTTTGATCTTCCCAAGGACCCTCAGGAAGTGTAATCTCTGCTGGGCCTTTGCCATCAGTGCAACGGTGTTAACAGATCAAGTCAGCTCCTCTGATATATGGACTCCTAGAACTCAGAACGAGGGGCCTAGTCTACTCTGGTCCTTCAGAAGTCTGCAATGGTTTTTGAGGTGTTCAGCAGCAGGTTATTTGATAAGCACCTGTGATGAGCCACAGCAGGGTGTTATCATCCCAAAACTTAAAGATAAAGTTTTATGCATGGGAGGGAGCATAGTCTTTTGTGTAAAGCATATACAGGAGAACCAGTGTTCAGAGTGAGGGAGGAGGACAGCTGTGATCTGGAAGGTTTTATCCATGCACAGGTGTGTGGGGTGGGGGCAGGGTGCACTTTCAGCAGTTATTTTTAACGAGAATGCCCAGGATGAAGCTGAACTAAAGTCCATAAACAGCAGTCTGGCAAAGATCCAGGTTGTTCCAGGTGGCTCAGTGATGATTCAAGGGCGAGGGTGATGGAGCTGTTTGTCCTGTAGTCAAACTGATCAGGATCAAATGTTGTAGGCAGTCCATGATGCGGCATGAGACTTTGGGACTTCCAGGTCATACTCGGCACAGAAGTTCCTGTATGCTTGCCAGCCACTTGGTTATGGCGCTCCATGTATGCCCTGCCTGCTAGCATCTTGCACCCTGCTGTTATGTGCTGGACTGTCATCTTTGCACAGCCTGCACCTGAGGTCTTGACTGGTGTGCTAGGTTTCAGCCTCTCGAGATCTTGTTCCTGTGCTGCCATGATTGGTGCCTCTGTGCTGTCTGCCAGTCCAGCTTTGTCCAGCCATTGGCAGGATTTTTTTATATCAGCCACTTCCACTGCAGAGGCCTGTCCTTCCATGATAGTTCCTGTTCTTCATCCTCTTCTTTCTCAGGTTTCTGTTGCCTGAGGTACTCACTAAGCACATGATCCTTTGTTGCCATCTTAACGATGTATTCATGGATCTTTGTTGTTTCATCCAGGATAGTGGTTCTGACACTCACTAGTCCTACGCCTCCTTGCACTTAGCGTACAGTCTCAGAGTGCTGGATTTGGAGTGAAACCCTCGATCTCTGCAATGTTGCCTTCTGGTAGTGCAGTCCCCTCAGTTCTGACTACCTTACTTCTCTTTTTTAATATCCGACTACGCTTCTCCAATCTGAATGTCATTTCAATGTCATTGCTATAGATCTTAGTGGTGTGGATCAGTGAATCGATGAGACTGGTCCCTTCTGGGGATCATTGGAGATCAGGACTGTCCAGTCAGCCATTTTGGGTGTGTCTTGGTCTTTATTAGCTGGTTCATTTATGCTAGCATTTAATTAGCATTTTAGCCAGTTGGTGTATCTTGTCAGGGCCTGGTGCGGTCCAACTCTTCATACTTGAGACTCTTTCCTGAGTGTCTGCCACTGTAATGGTTACAGGAGCCTGTTCAGGGAGGTTGGATGGTTTCATGGAGAAGATCTGGTTTACTCTCCTAGCTTCTATGTATCTGGTCTTCAAGCGGTTAGCCATGGCTATGCGTCTTTGCTTGGCAGTTTCTAAGGCCTCAGGTATGGACAGCTTGCTTGGTCTTCATCAGACCTTTCTGCAGCTCTAATAGCTGGAATATTTTATTTTTTAAAAGGTTTTTTGTAGGGATGCTCCGATCGATGGGCCACCGATCAAAATCGGCCGATTTTCGTGAAAAAGTATGTGATCGGAATTTCCGATAAATGCCTTCCATTGCCGATCATCCCGCCGATCCCCCGCAGTGGGAAGAAAGTGCGCAGGCGCGTAGAGGGAGCAGATCATAAACTATGGCGTTATATTTCGGAAAAAAGTAACGCGCGAAAAAATACATAATCCGCATAAATAAAGTCATTCCGCGCGCTCAAGTATTAATTTCTCGCGAGTAAATGGATATAATGTTTGCCTTTTATTTTGTCTTCCAGACAAGTCTGACTCACCTTAAATTTACCAGAGTCACCATCTGACTGCTTCTGTTCCTTGCATCACTTCAAAGCAATTTCTCTTGTAAGCACTATGTTAATATAACTAATAAAAATGATAGCCAACACAGGGGAAAATAAACTAAAGCTGCAAACCTTTTCCCATCAGTACGTTCACATTATGAAGACACGTTAGTGTCTTAGTGAGTCAAGTCTAAACAACGTAATCCCATTAAGTAATTATTTTTTTGATCATGCGAGGAGTGACTGACATGGATGCTTTTGCACATGCAAAAAAAAAGATACAGAAGGCCAAATACACACACGCAAACAGCAGATTGCTCCGGGCTGTGCGTCCGGTATCTGACAGGTTGTGGGAGGATCAAAGTTCAGATTTTGAATGCACTGTGAAGGGAAAGAACAGAAAGAATAGAGGGAGTCAGGGAAGAGTAGATAGAGAGACAAAGCATTGATAAAGCCCCATCAGGATTTATACTAGCAGGAAATCCTGAGGGACAATTTACAGAACAGTGTGGGCGAGAATGCGACCAGAGTTTAGCAGAGGAGAGGCGAGACAGATGAAAATACGATATTGTAATAATACAGGAGAGTTTGGACTGTATCAAGTAATATTTAGGTGGAAAACTGAAGTCCCCTACGCCCACCCTCCAACTACCCCCTTGCTCGCCTCCCTGTTCTTCATGGGAAGGAAAGCAGGATGTCTTTCATCCAGTTCAGCCGAAGGATCAAAGCCAAAAGGCTACTCTGCTGAAACTGACCTCAATTTGCACTGCTGCACACTCCGCACTCTCCAGCATACACAGTCCTATACATCTCATTATACCCCCAACACCACCTCCCGCCGAACTACATGCTATTTCCCTTCCTGTATGCCACAGCACCTTATCCACTTAACACAGGAAATCTCTCAGCACCTCCAATCCATTAATAGTACAATTTATAGCTTCCACATTAACGCTACAGCTTATTACCTCCACTAACTCTTTCTGCAGTTCTTTACCATATATAACTTATTATTAACTTTGATTATCAGATACTTGTTGTAATAACTTATAACTTGTATTTGTGTTGTTAAACAACCTGTTCACAATAGCGTTACCCTGCTCCGGACTTCAAAGAGCAGCCTATGTTTAGCTTCCTCTGTGTCTTCTTTCTCACTGTTTTCACTACAAACAACCACTCTACTTCAATCCCCCCACCCCCCACCCCCCCCCACACACCCACACCCCCCCCCCCACACACACCCCCACCATTTGTGTACACCCACACACACACAC
>VOQJ01047232.1:23299-42220 GCA_015052665.1 Apistogramma diplotaenia | reverse complement strand
CTTCGTGGTCGAAGCGTTGTCTGGCGCTGTCTTAGTTGGAAACGCCACGCTTGACAGAGAGGAGCGTGGGTCCTACCGTCTCGTCATCATAGCAACTGATCGCGGCACACCCCCTATGTCAGGCACAGCCACCCTTACAGTTATCCTGGATGATGTCAATGACTCACGCCCACGTTTCATACAGCCTGTAACCATGATAAATGTCAATGAGTCCACTCCACCCGGTGTGGTGGTAGCCACGCTGACGGCCGAGGATCCCGATCTGCAGCCACGCCTGGAGTATTACATTATTTCAGTGGAGGCAAAGGATGATGGGAACAAGCCAGTAGATGGACTGCAGGAGTCCTTTGGGATTGATTTACACACGGGTGAGACATGTGTTTATACCACATTATATACTGTGATCTAAAAAGCTTAATTTTGACTAATGATGATGGATATATCAGATCTTATTAGTTTTGTGCCTTTCTATGTGAACTTCCAGGTGCAGTATTTGTACGCAACCCTCTTAACAGAGAGCTGGTAGCTACATTTGAGATCATTGTGTCTGTACATGACAATGCCAGTGATGTCATTGACAAGTCAGGCAGTGTTCCCAATGGTAAGTCACTGTTTACCCTTCAGTTTCAGATAAGTGCTGTTCTGAGTTGTTTCCACTCATCTCTCCTATCATGATCTCCTCTGTAGCAAGATTAACCATCAACGTGTTGGATGTAAACGACAATGCTCCTCGTTTCCGGCCCTTTGGAGTGACTAACTTCACGGAGAAGATTTTAGAGGGAGCTCAGCCAGGCACAACACTGTTGTCAGTGTCAGCCGTAGATCCAGATAAGGGTCCCAACGGCCAGGTCACCTACCAGCTGCTCCACCTGCCCAGAGGGGGATACGTTAGACTAGAGGACCCTTCCGTTGGTGGGCTGCTGTTGGCTGCATGCTGTGAACAAACTCAACATGCACCAGTTTTAAGCTTGCTTTCATTTAAGAAGCAGCAAACTGTTACTTACAACCCCATTTGGCATGTTGTGGAAAATCTGGGGAAAAACACAGAATGCAGTGATTTGCAGATCTCATAAATCTGTATTTTATTCACAATAGAAGATTATAAAATGTTTTAAACTGAGACCTTTTACTATTTCATGGAAAATATTAACTCACTTTGAATTTGATGGTAGCATCATATCTCTAAAAAGTTGTGACAGTGGGGCAACAAAAGGATGGAGTCCCAGAACCTGGAGACATCTCTGTGTGCGAGGCAAAGGCTGAAAAACAATAGTGAAAGTCCGTGACCTCCGGGCCCTCAGGCAGCACTGTATTAAAAACTCAGTTAAAATGGACTGAGGAAAAGTGGAAAACTGTTTGGTGTCACATGAATTTAAATTAGAAATTCTTCTTGTAAAACTTTGTCCTCCGGACTGAAGAGCAGGGGGATCATCTGACTTGCTATGACCACTAATTTCAAAAGCCGTCTCTATTGCATCTCTGATGATATGGCAGTGCAGTAGTGACTGTGGAATTGGCATTTAGGCCCCATCGATGCTGAACTGTGTAAATTTGCTCCTGTTTCTCAGAGAAAGCCTGGCATATTTGAGAAAGAGAATGCTGAACTGCATCTACTGCAGCCGTGTGGTAGTAGAAGAGTCTGGGTGCTGGTCGGCCTGTTACTGGATGAAAAGATTTAGTGCATCATGAAATGAAAAATGCAACAAAGAAGACCCACGACTGTTGAGCAGCCAGAGTCTTATATGGGACAACATCCCTCTCCCAAAAATCCAACAGCTACTCTCCTCAGTACCCATTCATTTACTGCTGCACAGTGGTACACGTGGCCCTTTATTGAGATGTGTTGCTGCCATCAAGCTTAAAATGACCCTATTACCCGAACATTTTCTCAGTTTAAATAACTGGTACGTTTTCTACCTTCTATTGTGAATGAAATATGGGTTTATGGGATTTACAGATCATTACATTTTGCTTTTATGGACATTTAACCTTTTTGGAATTGTGTTTGTATAAAACCTTCTTCACTTCCTGTCTTGGAAGTTTAAAATATAAGCATAAGCTATAGTACAGGAATCCTAACTGTAAATATCACTGTGATAACATTTTTTTTAGGTAAGATCGTAGCCAACCAGACGGTGGATTTCGAGCTGGTTCAATGGCTGAATTTTACAATTCGTGCTCAGGACTACGGCACTCCTCCCCGGTTCGCTGAGCTGCCGGTTTATCTGCGCATCGTGGATGTCAATGACAACAACCCTGTGTTTGTACAGCCGTCCTATCAGGTACTAAACAGGAACTTGACTGAAGCAGAACTCTTGCTTTAAAATGAGTCTGTTCTAGGTTACTGCTTAAATTTGAGATCTGTGGAATTTTTAGGAGCCTATATAGAACATTTTTGCCCGTCTTTGCAGGAGAAGTGCAGGTGAAACTAATAACACGGAGAACAGCCTCAGGAATGTCACTGTTATTAGTGTCATTAGTTACACCTGTGTTTGGCAAGTCTAAATTAAATGAAGTGCCAGCACACCGTGAGGCTGAAAAGGACAAAACAGAGCAAACGGGAAAATAATGAAGTTATTAAATTATGAAAGAGTTATTAACTCTTTCATAATTTAGAAATTCGTGAAATGAATTCACCGGCACAACTGCCACCAGTGTATTAACTGTAACAATGAGTTTGCAGTGTCCTGGAGGAAAGTGCTGCAGGAGTACTTTATTTGTTGTTCTTGTTTGTAGGAGCCTGTGTTTGAGAATGTGGACTTGGGCACCACCATAGTTCGTGTCCGTGCCACCGATGCTGATTCTGGCCTCTTTGCTGTGATCGAGTACAGCCTGGTAGATGGGGAGGGCAAGTTTGGAATCAGACCAACCACTGTAAGTTATACCAGCACAACCATAAATGCAGCTACACGCTGCTCTCATATTTGTTTAATTACATTTTTGTTTCTCAGAAAATCCAAAAATCACATTGCATTTTAATATTTATCTGGAATTACTGAACGTATAATGGAACATCTCAGAGTAGTCAGAGTAAATGTAAAATTCCACTGTGTGAGATTTTAGGAGAAAAGCAAACATCACCTTTTGAACTGCAGTTCACTAGAAGAGTGCGAATTAGGGTAAAAATAAACATTTGAGGAGTGTTTTACTGCGTTATCTCTGCTGGCAGGACTGAGCGTCATAACTACCAGGAAACACAAGTTTATGCAAAGGACCTAAAAAAGTGTCTGCTCGACACATTTGACCTCAGTTCTGCATTTCTGTCATGAACACAGACTAAACTAAATGTTATGATAAAAAAATCTCTCCTAGGCAACACTTTCTTCATCATTCTTGCTTCTCCTGTGTTAGGGAGAGATCTTCATCCAGTCCCCTCTAGACAGAGAGACGAAGGACCACTACACTTTAACAGCCGTCGCCCGAGACAATCCTGGCGGCATTCCGAACAACAGGCGAGAGAACTCTGTCCAGGTAGAAATCGTAGACTATAGCGACACAAGTCTTTAAGGTTGAGGGTTTGCGTTCATATCTAAACAATATTATAAAAATCTTTAGTATTTGGGGGATTTACCAAGCTCTTGTGCAAATGAGAAATAAGCAATTTTATAAAAAAAAACAAAAACATGTTCACATTTCTGCTTTTGTTGTGTTGTCATAGTCACAAAGCAAATCATGCAAACACTTAAATATTTAATCAGTGTCAAAAAGGGGAATCCATAAATTTAAAGTCAGGTGCTGATCTCAGATTAAATTAATTACTTAAACATTATTTTCAGTTGTCATGACTGCATAAAGGGTGTTCCTGCCTGGGCAAAATATGTAATAGATATTTTTTTAATTTTCCTTGCTCCCTCTTGACTGATAAAGACGATATGTTGCTCATGTTGTTTGAACTAAGTGATTAGCTGAGCTCTGCAGATATTACTGGCTTGGGCTTTACTGTGCATCCTTCTGCAATATGATGTGTCAAATCAGGTCCTGGTGACTGTTCTTGACATCAACGATTATCGGCCACGATTCTCAGAGCGAGTGTACAACACCAGTGTGTTTGAGAATGAGCCCAGTGGTAGTTCGGTGATAACAATAAAGGCTACTGACCTGGATGAAGGAGAGAATGGTGCAGTACTCTACAGCATGCTGGGACCCCATTCAGGTATGAAGATACAAAATACAGTAAAAGATCCAATGGGGTCAGATGACGAAATCTTTTCAATGAACTACTCTCTGAATTTGCAGTTATTGTCTCAATTACAGCCTGAACATTTTCTAATACTGGTGGAAAGAATAGTATTCCAACTTTGTCTTTTCTTTGGCTTTTTAGATGCATTTTCCCTGGATCCGAACACAGGTCTCGTGCGTTCCCGGCGTCTGCTTCAGTCATCGGAACGTTTCAACTTCACTGTGGTGGCCACAGACCAGGGGCGTCCTCCCCTGTGGGGCACCGCGGACCTGATCATCACAGTCATTGATGTCAATGACAACAGACCCGTGTTTGTCAGGCCAGCCAATGGAACCATCATCCATATCCTCGAGGTAGATCCTGCATTCACAGCCCTCTTTGGGTGGCCATTGCTGGTTTGTGTTTCTGTGCTTCAGAGGTGGAAAAAGTGCAGTTTGTACTTTGTTTCCTTCCACCTCTGGTGTGCTGGTCCTGTGCGGCATTTTTTTAAATGATGTCACCTGTTTTTAAAATCTAGTACTGCTAAGTACTATGATGCTAAAGCAGTGGTTTATTGTAAATACTTCAATGTAACTTATACCTTTATTGCTTTTTAAAGCATTAATCTTAGAATGTATTTCTGAATGTCTGACTCCATTCATCACACGTAGCTCTAATAAAAAAGAAAACCGTGTGGTTTGCTTGTGGCCTTTCTAGGACTGTTTATCTACCAACTGTCACATATGGAGAGTGCAAATTACTGCAAACCACAACAGATAAAACTCTCAAAAACCAGTCATTTCTAGTAATATAGGTGGGCCTAATATCCGTAGTTTAGTTAGTTCATGTCACACATGCACTCACTGCCCTTCTTTGCTCTCCATACAGGAGCAACGCCCAGAACTGGTAGTGTATGAGGTGCACGCTATAGACTCTGACGAGGGGCTCAATGGAGAAGTCCGCTATGCCTTCTTGCAGACGGGAGCAGGAAACAGAGACTGGGAAAACTTTCGCATTGATGCCGTGACCGGAGTGATCACTACTACTGCAAAACTGGACCGAGAGAAGCAGGCCCTCCTCAGCGTGAGTCGGCTTGTGTGCTTGTGTTTCCAGTCAGTGTAATTGTATGCCTGTGACTATAACCGTGTGTACACTATTCTCTCAGCTTATTATTGTGGCCCGTGACATGGGCCAGCCAGTGCCTTATGAGACCACACAGCCTCTGCAGGTGGCGCTGTTGGACATTGACGACAATGAACCTGTCTTCCTCAAACCGCCTGTGAGTATACAGATACAGGAATGCAGCATAATGTGGCTATCTGTATATAAGAGTTCGTATGTAATATTTTGTGTGTGTGTGTGTGCACCTCAGCGTGGCAGCTTGCCTTACCAGATGCTGACAGTGCCTGAGCACTCCCGTCCAGAAACCCCTGTGGGGAACATAACCAGAGCCGTGGATGCCGACGAGGGCTCCAATGCAATCGTCTACTATTTTATTGCAGGTCATTTGATGTCCTTCACACATGAGGAACATCTTTGTTGTTCATTATGAAGTTTTTTCCCAGTCAGTGAAATAATTACAGTCAAGCCAAAGTAAGGTCTTGGATTTAAGAACAAGTTTCTCCCAGTTTATTTTATCTCTGCTGTGTGGCCATATGAAAGTCCTTGCACTTCCAAAGCTTGAGATCCATTTTAGATCCAGCTGATTCCTTCTTCTCCGTCTCTTCCTGAAGGCGGGAACAGTGATGGAAACTTTGGCTTGAGTCTAGATGGAGAGTTGAAAGTGCTGAAGGATCTGGACCGGGAGGAGGTCCCAGTCTACTCCATCATAATCAAGGCTTCCAGCAACAAGAGCTGGACTCCTCCCAGGGGTCATAGGTCATTACGGGCCAAAGCTCTGGATCCGGCTCAAGACCCCAGTCTGCTGGAAGTTCGCATTGAATTGGAAGACATCAATGACCAGACACCACGCTTCATGAAGGCGAATTACACTGCAGGTAATGTCCTTATATACATCTGTGTAGTGGTCTGTGTGTAGCTGTTTAGCTTCATTATTTCCTTCCTTGTTTCAGGAGTTCCAGCAAATGCCAAAGTGGGCTCAGAGCTTATTAAGGTTGTGGCTATAGATAATGACATAGGCAACAACAGCGTGGTGCAGTACCACATCGTTACAATACGATACTTCCACTCACAGAGCAACGGCAGCGAGGATGTCGGCACCGTGTTCGTCATTGGTGAGTTTCCCTGATTTCAGTGTTAGTTTCAGTTACAGGCAGTGCTCGCTTACTTCAACATACCAGACAGACCAGCTTTGTCCAGTGAAAGCACACACTCCACTGACAACTGTGGGAGAGAGAAACAAGGTGTATTTGAGAGGGGAACAATAATTCATTAAAAGTGCCTCAACAATTAGAAACAGAGTCCTCACATGTGAATACTTTGCTTCCTGTCGCCAGTTTCCCACACAGAGAAAGTTACTTACACCAGTGGCTATTTTCAGATCTTCTCCATATGGTTTCACTTGTACTTGCATATATGCCGTTTTAAAAAACAAAGAGAAATTAATTTCCCGCACAGAAACAACGGCATCCTTTGTTTCCCACAGGTTTGACAGATGGAATCATCCGCACTCATGATCTCTTCACGGCCTTTAATCCAGGCTACTTCTGGCTTGAGATTTTGGCGTGTGATATTGCTGGACACTCCACAACCGCTAACGTGCATATCTATATCCTCCGGGACGACCAGAGGGTCAAGATAGTCTTCAACGAGATTCCGGATTTGGTTCGTGAGAATCAGGAAGCGTTCATCAACCTGCTGTCCAACATCACCGGCGCTATTGTCAACTTGGACGACATACAGGTTAGGCTGTCTGAGAGAAATGCCTGCATGTGTTTGCACTGTGTAAATATCATGTTTGACATCTTTTTGTTTCTTCAGTTTCATGTGGACAAGAAGGGCAGAGTGAGCTATGCTCAGACTGATATGCTCATCCACGTTGTCAACAATCAGACCAACACCATCTTAGATGTTGAAAGGTTGTGTATTGCTGATTTGACTCACGTGTATTCATATTAAGGCCGGACAGCTCTCACGTATGAGCACTGCATGAACCGAGCTCCTGTTTTTCACGCTCTGCAGGGTTATTCAGATGATCGATGAAAATAAAGAGCAGCTGAGGAACCTGTTCAGGAAATACAATGTTGTGGACGTTCAACCTGCTGTTGGTGACAAACTGCCCGACGACTTCTCCACTCTGCAGGTGGGCGAAGCTGTGACCTCAGGACGTTTACAGACCGCTGCAGATGTCATTTAGTTTTCGGTGATTTTAAGCTCTCGTTCCTTTTCCTCTTTCGCAGCTGGTCATCATTATCTTGGCTGTGCTGCTGTGCTTTGCGGGAATTTTGTTTGTCACAATGAACTGGCACTATCGCAGAGTGTAAGAAATTTCCACTAATATAGTTCATTTAAGTTATTTGAGACCTGCTGGCTGATGCAGCACATTTTAAGCTGTCGGTCTGAGCAGCTAATCAACATGTTTGTGTTCACGTGCTGTGTGTTTTCGGCTGCTGCAGACACGAGAGGAAGCTGAAGGCGATTGTTGCAGGATCAACAGGTGAGATGCTAAGTCACTGATGGGACGGTCCCTTTATCTGGTAATCAGGAAGTGGCTTTGCTGTCTTCTAGCTCAAAATTAAGCTGTTTTTCTATTACATGAAACCTTCCCCTACCACACAGGAAACCAGGGTCTAATGGATATCCTGGACATGCCCAACACTAACAAGTACTCTTTTGAGGGGTGAGAGAATGGCCTTATTATTACACTTTACTGGCAAACATTGTTTACAAGAAGTTCTCATCAGACCGTTGTTGTTGTTCCACAAGACCAATTTTTGGCAGGGATGCCTTTCCTTAGCTTAAAGAAACAATCATAGTTTAACAATAAGTATATTTACTTATGAGTGTATTTACTTTGGCTGGTGAACGGTGCATAAAGCAGAGCCCATCAGAATAGTAATCAGAACTTGACAGAAACACACAGTTTGGGTCCAGGCTCGCTGCTTTCAGTGTCTTTATGTGAAACGTAATATTTAGCTTACAGATATGAGAGTGGCATAACTCATAGTTAGGCGCCCTGAGATAACTATTTTAATTGCTGTCACCATAATGAGGTGTCCCGAGTTTGTCTGTAGACCCAAAAATTCTGAGAAAACAAAAAAAAAAAATCTTTCCTTTCTCCATAGATCAGGAAATGTGTCTGAATGAACCATTTTAGCTTGATACCTTTGTAAGTAACCAAGATCCTTTATGTGACCTCCCACTGACGTTTGTAATGTCTCTGCAGGGCTAATCCGGTGTGGTTGGACCCATTCTGTCGCAACCTGGAGCTGGCTGCTCAGGCGGACCACGAGGATGACCTGCCCGAGAACCTGAGCGAGATAACCGACCTGTGGAACAGCCCTGCACGCACTCATGTCAGTACCAACATATTTCTCAACAACACTCCAAGGAGCTTAATGGATACAGTTTTGCTGTGGCTATTATAACCCGTCAGAGACGTAGAATACAGCCATCGTGAGTTCGTCTCTTGTACCATAAAAATACTCTTGTCATTTTTGCCTGTTGTCCACACAGGGCACGTTTGGTCGAGAGCCTCAAGCCAAACCTGAGGATGATCGTTACTTGAGAGCAGCAATTCAGGAGTACGACAACATCGCTAAACTGGGCCACATCATGAGGGAGGGGCCTATCAAGGTGAGACCAGGACTCTAATATAGGCTGTTAATGTGTTGTGGGACTTAGCCTTCCTGCTCTGGGTTCTTATTCGTGTCTCCTGTGACAGTGAGGGTGTGTGAAGGTGAATAGTGTTACAGATTTTGTTTGATCGTAACTGCCATCCTGTCAGGGTTCCCTGCTCAAGGTGGTCCTGGACGACTACCTGAGACTGAAAACGCTCTTTGCAGCACGGCTTGTCACGGCATCCACAACCGAGGGAGATCTGTCATCTGTCACCGAGGTGGGCTAAAAAAAGCTGCTGATCTATCTGCACCTGCTGACGGCGTTCCTGTCTGCCACAGCTGGAGAATGATCTTCTATTTCTTTCGGTTCTCTTTCTGACATCTTGTTTGCCGCGCTGACGTGACACCTTCTTTCTGCTTCTGCTTTCGCTTGTTCTGCAAACCAGACTGCGGGTCAAATAGAGTTTGCACTTGAAAATTGCTGATCAATTGTCTCAGGACATTTCCAGGCCTTTTTCTTCCAGTGATCTACTCATTTATCTTCTGCAATGTTTCATTCTGCTGATTTACACCTTTCCAGAGCTTTGTCAGAGCTGTTACTTTGAAGCTAATGGATTTGAATTTCAGTAATTTCAGCATTGCTAATGAGCAGCTTCAGTCACTCTCCCTCTACTCTCCTGTCATTCTTTAACAGCTCATCCAGAGTGATCTGGATGACGAGGATGACGAGCATCTGGGCGTGGGTGGAGGGCGTGGCACTCTCCGTTTCAAGCACAAGCTTCCTGTGGAGCTGAAAGGGCCCGAAGGTGTGCATGTGGTCCACGGCAGCACGGGCACGCTCCTGACGTCTGACCTCAACAGCCTGCCTGAGGACGACCAGCGGGCCCTGGCACGTTCTCTGGAGGCGCTGAACGCTGACGGGGTTTTGTACTCTGAGCGCAACGCCCGCACTGAGTCAGCAAAGTCCACCCCGATGCACCGCCACAAGGATGGAGAAACCCTGTCTCAGAGTCCGCTGGAGATCACAGAGTTATGACTAGCCGAGGCCTCGCTGGTCTGAGCTCAACCGTGACTCGTGTGTGTCCTTGTGCCTCCACACCGCTACCCTGGTAAGTTTGGGAAGGACTGGAGGAGGAGTGTGTGTAGTCTAGGGAACATCATCAGCCAATGTCAGTGCATCAGTGAGACATCCTGAAATCAGTGCAGCACTGGGCCACTTTTGGTAGATCTTACTTTGGAAATGGCCCCGTGTCGGGTATGCCACAAGATGGTTTATTAAAAAAACATGATAATAAAGGAAAGCCGCACTTGTGACACTTTTCTTCGGCGAGACAAAAAGCAACTGGTGCCATCAACTTTCATTTGAAGAGCCGAGTGGAAACGAGGGACTGAGCCTCCCCGTGGGAGAAGCTGGTTGAACCACGACCTTAAAATCGTCAGAAGGTGCCTCATTCTCGCTAATCTTTTTGAAGTCATACCTGGACTGCAGACACTCACACCAACACACACACACACACACACTCAAAAACAAAAAAAGGAAAGAAAATGAAGCTTCACACACTCAGACCAGCGGATGGCCGTCAGTGGGACACTGAGAAAATGACGCAATTCTTTATTACTGATATTTTTCCTTTTTTGAATGATGCCTGTGTCAGTGTTGAATGAGATATTAGATATTGTTGTTGGGAATTAATGGATGAACATTTAATACATATGGGGGAACTTCTGTATTTTCCCAGTGATGCTCGTGGAGTGACGTTTCCACCTGACACTTAAATGACCTGCAAGACTTCTTAAATGTTGAAGATGGTGGAGAGAAGATGACTGTTATGTGGGACAGGGGCTACAGGGAGCGAAAACAGCAGTTAAAGCCTCGATAAAGACTTACAGATAAGGGAAAAATATGAATTATCCCATTTTTATAGATGTAAAGAAGGCATTGTGCCCACAGACTTTACACTGCCACCCGAGGGAGTAAAAGTCATGCTCAAATGAGCAATGTTTGCTTTATTTTTTTATTTTCTAGAAAATGTGATGGAATCAAAAGATATTTTTGAAGAATAAAATGCTGGCTTACCAAAATCGGTAGGGAATAACTTTGGATGTTTGGAGTATGTGTATTTTGTGCTATGGTGACATGTTGTTGTTTTCCTTTGCAGGACAACTAATGCTGTTTCTGATGAGTGGTGTGCTTTAAAAAAATAATTTTTATATTCCCATTTTGTAAGTTTTTATTTCTTTGTCATTTCTGTCACCAGCCCTGAGATCTGTGTTGGGAAATGTTGTGGGATGGTCTGTGGTAATAAAAAGACTTATGCAATGGCCTCTTACCTCAGTACATGTTGTGATAAGAGTCTGATGAGCTCGAGGAGGAACAAAGAGCCTGAGAATCTGAACAACTTTAATGACCTTAAATATTTGTCCTCCAGTTACCGCCCTGCTGACTTCTGTTCCACTCACAAACAAAAGCTTAAGTGGGAATTGAAAATACCAGAATAATATTGAATTGTGAAAAAAAAAAAATTGCTACTGTAGTCAGTGGTGAAATACTGCCTCCTGGTGGTTTTCAAGGGTACACCCAGTGTTAAGGCAGAAAGACAAGTCATTACTTCCAGCACTCCACTCCATCCCTTTATTATTAGATTACATAGAAAAGTTTTCTCAATAATAGCTCTCAAAGAAACTGGAAGGAGGTGGAAGAAGTCTTCATCCATGAGGTCTTCTTCACTCATCGGCTTGTAGCGGTTCCTGATGTCGCAGTGGTACCAGTGGTTGACATCTTCTTCAGAGTCCTGTTCAGCTGTAGGGAGACAAAACGGTTTCTTTTTGAAAACACACAAGAAGTGACGACTGGTTCTGCAATCAGAGTCTTTTCAGTGCAAAGCAAACTAAAGGAGCACGTGATGGTTTTCATTTTAATATTGTGACAACTGTTTAATTTCCAAACTCTTTCCTCTCCAAATAGACTGATGGAATTTTTTAACAAAACCCCGACACTTTGCAATAGTTAGCTACTCAAGCATTGAGTATATTCCAATTCAGAGGCATGATTGATGATTACTTACCTCCTCAAACTTGTGGATCTGCCTGATGAAAAAGTCTCCGTACCGACGAGCGACTTTAGTGTCGGCAATGTGGATCATATCCTGTGGTAAGAAAAGGGGGGAAAATATGCCATCAAATACAAAGTCCAACAAGCCACAAAACACTGGTTCATTTTACCAAACTGACCGAGCCATCTGTGCCATTTAACCTGCAGCACAGAAAAGTTAAACACAGCACTTCCATTTGAAAGATGTTCACCTTGTCAATGTAAAAGTCGACCTCGGAAGCAGACTGGAACTCTCCGTCCAGTGCCGAGATGCCACTGGTCCACACCAGATTCTTCATCTTGTGTTTGAAGACGAGCAGCTGAATACGAAACTCCTGCTCTGTCATGTCCAGGAATCCGGCAAGCTTGGCTACTGGCATGGTGGTGTAGAGCTTCAAGAAGCTTCAATGACACATTGTGACTTAGATGAGACGCGCAGGAACACAAACACTGGTTTCTATTTAAACTGTAAAGTAATGCAAAAAGCCGGGAGGAGAAGTCGGTAGCTCACCTTCGAATGGTGGAGAGCTGAGCCTGCTGCTGCACCTCCTCAGCAAAGACCTTCAGCTGCTGTTGAAAAGGTTCTTTGTGGTAGTTGGGGTGGACGTTGTCGTAGTTTGGCACTACGGGTGACAAAAACTTGGGGCAGGCGAAGCTGAACAGCTCCTCGAACACCTGCAGATCTCTGAGACGGAAAAGGAAACGTCTGTGTCATAAAAGAAGTCACGGAGGCTGCGAGCGCCAACGCTGCTGATGTCACACACTGTCGGCGCTTGTGGGCTTTTTGCGACAAATTTTACATTTTACTGTAAATAATATAAAACCATCAGTAAAGGGCTGGCACACAACTGAGGCAAAGTTGTTAGAAAACGAGCTGAGTGCAGGCCTCACCCTTTCTGCATGCGCAGCATCTTGTCTCCATACTTCTCCCTCAGCTGCGTGTGGATGCTCTCGTCAATGCGCATCGGGTACATGGTCAGAGCGATGGCCAGCAGGCCGTGCATCTGCTCGTTTTGTTTGTTAATCTGCAGAAAACATCCAGGTATTATGACATATATTCCAAGAATAACGCTATAACACACAATGTTAAGAGACTTCCTGTTTATTATTCCTTTGTCACCACATTTTAAAGCAAATCGACACATCCCGGTTACAGAGGTGTGAAGTTCTATCACCATGTTTTGCACACAGGTAGGTGGAAGAACCCCGCTGTTACTAACCATCTCATATTTATACGTCGACCTCTGGAACATGTTTCTTGTTCTCTGGATGTAGAGTAGGATGTTGGCGAAAACTCGAATGGCATCCTGGTAGCGCCTCATCATAAGGTATGCAAAACCCACATAGTAATAGGTGGTGATCTGGCACTCTGGAACACGCGAGTACATGCTCTGAAAGACAGGAAACAAAATACATGCAGAAGTACACAGAAATATTTCACTTCAATTTCCATTTGTTGCCACAAAGGTTATTTCAATATAAAGTTAACTTTAGACTTTGAGTTTAAATTAATGAACACACACACACACACACACACCACTACTCTCAAGATTTTTGAAAGCGAAGCTGTCGTTTTACTGGTCAATCTATGTCCCTACCCTCACACATGATCATGAGATTTGGGTAGTGGCCAAAAGAATTAAAGAAGCTCAGAAATGAGCTTCCTCCAAAGGGTTCAGCTATTCAGCAGGGGCTCAAAGTAGAGCCGCTGCCAGTTGAGGTGATTCGGGCATCTTGACTAGGACGAGTATGCCTTGGATGAGCTGGAGGTGGCCGGGGAGACGGAGGTCTTGCTGAGGTGCCTTCACGCCAGGCTGAGAATTTCAGCAGTTAGCTACTGGAACAGCGACGCGCCCATTAGCATTAGCAAGCGTTTGTTTTTTTTTTATGCTCAATTTATACTCATTGACACTCTGTCCCAACACTAATCATCATCAGCCTGTCTCTTTCCTCGTAAGGCCTTACCTTCTTGTTGAGCTCAATGTTCTCCAGGACCTTTATGGCCTGGTAGTAGTCACCGAGCAGAGAGTGAAGCCTTAGGAGCCCAACCAAGCTGAAGTAGCCCAACATCTTGTACAGTGAGTGACGTCCATATTCTCCAGCCACGCTTTCTGGGTCTCCTGAATTACAAGAACACACTCCTTACAGTCCGCACACTTCTGAACTTTAAAGCCCTAAACTGACACAATTTAAGATTTTTAAATCATTACAATTCTCTGGATACTCCCTCCTTTCTATAAATATCAATTCATAAATATCTTGAACATATTCTTCTTTACCTCCACTGGTGTAGACCTCAAGCTGACGGTTGATGTTGCTTTTGTCCACCAGGGAGTGGAGAACATTGAGGACACTGTGCACGTTCCAGATCTTCGGGTTGCTCCTCAGGAATTCAATTTCCTCCTCTGATTTTTTGGCTGTCTTACAGCGGTACTGACTGAATGACTGGAACTGAGGGTGGAAGAGTGTAATTACCAGATATCTGTTAGTAGACTTTGAATTTCTAGATTTAGATTTTCTAGTCACATGGGTCATGTGTGTAAGAACTAAACAGAATAATCCTGAAGAGCAACAACTACCAGCCCAGCTCTTGATTTCATACCTTATGCTTGTATCTTATTGAGGATGCATTCTAAAAAGCATGTAACATACCTGGTAGATAAACTCATCAATGATGTCCCAGAGCCACTGGTTTGGCAGCTCCAAGGGGGCCGGGCCATCAGCATCTATTTAGAGTCAACAACGTTCTCACGTGTCTGCTGTTTTTACACTAATAACATGTGAGAGAAAAATGTGAGGTCAATGTGTGCTACTTACTGAGAATGTAGTTGAAGAGGTTGCAGTAATTGTAGTAGGACTCAAACCTCTGGTCCAAAGTTGGTCCACCCTGATTATACACAATATTACTCATTAAAACAAATTCTGATAATCAAAAAGATCCTGATGACTGTTCACATTTAGCAGCTACTTACGCTAACTTTAGCATAGATGTGTCTGTAATAGAGTTCCTTATAGAGAATGAGAAACACAGCATCTGCAAAACATAAAACATCTCCACAGCTGAAGCACACAACGAAGGCCTTAAACTTAAAGTCACATCTCAAATATATAAAATAAATCACAGTGGTCTTAAGAGGTGCAAATTTACATATTTCTGTCTGTGCAAAACCAAAAACAGAACAAGTAAATGGAAGACACTCTCACCATTGCCAACAAGTGATGCGATGGCCTCTGCCTCTGGCCAGGGAGAAGTCTTGAAGAAACGATCAGTCAGTTTGTTCCAGCTGAACGGGTACAAAAGTGAGAAAGTCAACCCACTAATCATCTGCACACAGTGTGAGTTATGCACACAGAGTTGAGTTTACCTGTTCTCATAGACGTCCTGAATCTCATAGATCTTCTGCTCAATGCTCTCACTGGATACTCGGTTGGACTGCAGCTCATAAACCTTCTGGTCAATCAGGTCAGAGATGGTTTTGTGGAAATACTGCAGGAAGTTCTTGATCACCTCTGGGATGACATGGTAGGTCTGTTGCTCATACTGCCTCTCATAGGCCAGATCTGCTTTAGGGTCGCCTGCAACGATACAGGAGAAGGGCAAGAATACACTTAAGACTTTGTTTGGTTTTTTTACTTTGTTATATACCGACTATAAACCTCTCTATGAAAAGAGATGGCTTTACAATCTATAAATCTATGTTATGTGTATACTAACCAGTGTGCAGGTCGTAGTCGTTTGTGTAGGCGTAAGGGTCGTACTGTAAGGAAACAAAACAGCCACATTTGTTACTGTTGCAAAGGTAGCATTTCTCCAACGAGAAGCGAACAATTGATCCATGATTTCTACCGCCGAAACCAAAACCCAAAGCGTTACAGGCAGTTAGCTACGTGTTATGTTTGCTTTTTCTTAAAATAGGGGTTAACTGGTATTTAATATCACGCTGGCTCATTGAAGCCACTGTTGTCCTGTGCCTGTGTAGTCAAGCTAGCTATAAAGCTACTTAGCTAACCGGCTACCGCTAACTAGTATGCCATTGTTATTGTAATAACAGCGTATGTATGCCTGGAAAAACAAATATGCACTTACTTCTTCTTCTTCGTGGTATGACATGGTATTAACTATTGGTCAATGCTACGTAGATGCTGGATTGAAAGGAGAGAGTGTGATCAGCTAGCTACCGCCGCTAAACCACGCAGCTGGAGCTGGAGAGACGAAAGGAAACGGAAGGAAGAAGCTGTGACGTATGACTGATGTGTAGTGTTACTGGAGCACTATGGGAAATTGAGTTTTGTTGTTGGCGGACCAAAACGGCCGATTCTTAAATTTAATCTCCGGCTTAAAAACTATTTTTGCACAAAACGGGTCTACGGCAGTGGTGAATTAAAATAGGCTGATGAATGGCGTTTTCTTTCCACGTCTTTTGTTCTAAAGTTTCCCTTTAGTGAAGCAAAACAGGCAAAACTATGTAACCGAGAAGAAAAACAAACAGGTCTCTTCATACCAGGTTTTCATTCATGTGTTTTTCTGTCTTTTTTTGTCTGAATGAAACATGCCAGGCTGAACATGGAGAGCTATGGCTGCCAGTATTAACAGTAGCTGAATTTTCACAATGCAGAAAGACAAAATTCCCAACAGCGGTTTTACCATTTGCACTGTATTGAGCCGTCTGTGACGACTGTCGACAACCGTTAGGTGGCGTTATAGTCGTAATAGGCGCTCTGCGTTATGAAGACGGCTCCAGCGGCCGCGGACTCATGTTCATATCTAGTTACAGCGCTGTGAATGGCACAATGCACTTTCACCGATAAACCTGGCACATTGTGTTCAACGTGTGGTCAAAGGAACGTGTTGTTTTACTTTCATAAGAATGTTTGAGAGTTCAGGCTACCCCTGTTTTTATATATTGTATGAAACTGAAGGACCTGTCTAACTTTCTTTTTGAGAATTTTATGTAGCCGGATAATCATGTCTATGTAATTGTACATGAGTCCATCAGCCAGAAAAGGACAGAGATTTTTTTTTTCTTGCTGACCCACCCAGCAGACAGAAGCCTGTCTGACCGTCTCCTCTTTTCTCTTTGACGGTTGAGCATCCTCGCAAGACTTTCTGACTTCTGCTGTTGATGGAGAACGACGTGAAAGAAGAATACCTGACGTGTTTGGCTCACCTATCAGCAGCTGACGGAGTCCGCGAAAACCTACGCCTACCTGACTGACTACTGGCTGGGGACCCGCCTGCATCGGATAAGGGATCTAGCCCACAACATCAAGTGTGGCAGAAAGGGGTGTGGAGAAACAAAGTTGAGTTAAAGAGAGGGAGAAAGAGACACCGAGGGAGGGGAAAAGGTCAGGGACAAGGGGGGGTTTATCGCACTGCCAGAAATAAGGAGAGTGTCCACACAAACGGGTTGGCAGACGAAACCAAGAAAACGACGTGAAATACACCACCGAACCCCCACTGATTTTTTTTTCGGAAGGACTAAACTATTTTTGATTTCTTCCAAAAACAGTTTTGCACCCAGGTGAAGTCCTGCCAACATAATTTTGGACCGTGCGTAATTTGGAGAGTTTATTACCGCGCTGCGTCAGGATGCGCATCTGTCCACTGCTGGTCTTCTTCTGTCTACTGTGCGCTGGACGCGCTCAAAAGTTCTCCGCTCTCAAGGTATGAAGAGGCACTTAACTCCCAGAATGAATGTCATTAATTAAGAAAAAAGGTGAAGGATGTGCTATAATATTTCAAAGATCACAATTTAGAAAATATGTATCTTTTAATATAACAGAAGTTCTAAAGCTGAAAAGATTTTTGCCATTTTTTAAAATCTAATAATCTAAAGTTATGAAATACTGAATCAGTATAAAGAAGTACTTGAAGTCAGTTAATACTACATTTTGTTATATGCTCACACCGTAGCCTCTTTAAATAATCAAACTCTAAAAGAAGTGAGTTGTTTTAGTTGAATGTTTTATATCTGGCAGAAATTTATTTTAAAACTCAAGGGAGCATCAAATAGAGCTTTGCGATGCTGTTTATTCTCCGTCATGTAAACTAAGTGCGACAGCGTTTCAGAGTCTTGGCACAGTGCGTCTGCCATGATAAGGGAAGGCTATAGGTTTGTAAGGAGTCGAGTGGTGTGCAGCAAAACCCTTTCAATTTGGTTTTACGGCTGTAACCTGCACGCCAGCTTCTCGGCTCAGCTGCGTTTCTCTCTGGTTTTACGCTTGTTGTTCCAGTAGCGCCTCAGAAACTGAGTCTTCTACATTAAAGCACATGGCCTTGTTTACAGCAGCAGAGCAGCAGCATCCTCTCCATTTCACATTAAACTCTGACAGAAAGTGCATCTTTGGGGGGAATTTCATGGCCATGATCAAGTGCAGGTACCGGGCTAAAGGACGTTTAGTAGAGAGTGGAATGTGCATTGTCAGAGGCTCCCCCTCTTGATTTAGAGGCTGATGTGACAACCACCTCTCCCAGCACCAGTATTTATGGTTCTGGAGAAGACGCCTCAGTATCCAGTTGGAAACAAATGGCCATGAGTTGTTAACCTTCAGGTGAAGGGTCGGAGATCCTTTCTCCCTGACGGCACTGTGGAGTTGTGGAATGTGGGAGAAAGTGCTGTACTGAGCAGATGCTTCACTGAATTGATACACACACACACACACACACACACACACACACACACACACACACACACACACACACACACACACACAAAGAAATATGCATATAAAAAAATCCCAGCTTGCCTTGCAGGTGGTTTTTGTCCTCCAGGCTCAGGTCCTCTACCAGAGGCCTGGGGGCTTGAGGGTCCTGTGCAGTATCTTACTGTTCCCAGGACTGCGCTCTTCTGGACAGAGATCTCGGGTGTCATTCCTCGAATTCAGTGGAGCACTTCTCACAGTTTTTTGGGGGGGGTTTTGGAGGGGGGGGG
>VOQJ01047232.1:7263-18466 GCA_015052665.1 Apistogramma diplotaenia | reverse complement strand
TGAGAGTTTGAACTCCCCGCTTCTGGGTGTGGGGGTGGGGGTGGGAGGGGTACACACAGAGCAACGGCACCCGAAATAAACCAGAGGACTAGCCTGGCCTAAAAGCACAGAGATGGGATTGTGCAGATGGTGAGAGTGGCACCACATTTGTTTTCTATCACTGTGCTACCATGATTCAAGTGTCCTGTCATTTTTTCCAGTCAGCTTTTTGGTCAGAGCCCCCTAGAGAAGGATGATGGTTTTGGGTTTTTCCACTGCAGCTAACTTTAGATCTCTTCAATTCGTTGTTTTCCTCCCTGCAGAACATCCAGCATCTTGTCTACTGTCCTCACCATTGTCATTGAAACACACACATCCACATGCACACACACTAGATTAAGAGAAAGCAGTGCACTTCCCTCCAAGCACGTGTCAAATGACTAATCTACTGTGAGCTATGCCAGCAGCAACACTGCACCCAAACTGCTTAATGCTTTTAAAATTAGCACCAATTATTGCTTTAACGTGATTTGAAGAGGAGCCAGAAGAGCCAGACGAGCGCCCTGTGGCAGCCACTGCATCACACTGAGTTACCATCAGACTCATCCATGTGCAAAGTGTCCTGAGAATGTGCACAGCTGGTGCTGCTGACCAGGTGAGACCAAGCAGCTGTGAAAGGATGGAATGAACCCTGTTTCCAGCTGAAAGATGTTGGAAACACGGCACACCTGGGTGAAAAGCTGCTGAGTTTGAGGGGACGGCCTGGGCTGAACCTCTCAGACGGTCGAGGTTTTTAGAGGAGAGTGAGACAGACTCAGACATTAAGGAAGGGTCAGGTTTTCCCTGTGCATCAGCCCTTTTCTTGGGTGACTGGAATGTTCTACAAGAGCAGCATGAGCTGTCTCACTCAGTAATGGCTTTACCACCAGGCACTGTGCAGGCTTGCCTGCCTTGTCCTAATAAGACTGGGGGTGTTGGTTCTATTCCCAGCCACACAAGTATCTGCCGCTTCCGAAATGTCTTGAATTGTTTCCCCTCCGTCTCTGCTCTCTCCCTACATTTTTCTTCTATTCTTCATGATCTGTGAAATTCAACATCTTCTTCTGACTTTTTAAGTATGTCGGCCACATAGTTGTGGACCATAAGAAAATAGCGTGTATAGTGATTTTGCTGATTTGCGATGTTCCTCAGATACATCAAGATGTGTAGCAGAGAAGAAGTACACAGAACAGCAGGCCAAGAAGCTCTTCCCACAGGTCTTTGTGCCCGTTTGCAACCCCGATGGCACATACAGCGAGGTAACAGAAAACACTCCATAAATTATACGTTTTGAATTCTGAGGCCAAAGCTGAAAACCATACCAGCAGTCAACCTTTTTTACTAAAACTGCTCCTTTAAATTTCATTCTAGCAGATGGATTTCCACGTGTAGCTTGTACTGACTTTGTGCGTGCATGCTGTTTTGATTGCAGGTACAGTGCCATAGCTACACTGGATACTGCTGGTGTGTCACCCCCAATGGCCGGCCAATCAGTGGCTCAGCAGTGGCCAATAAGAAACCTCGTTGCCAAGGTCAGTAAAACCAGTCTTTCAATATTTGCAGTTCTCAGCTGCTTGCATCTTATTTTGTAATAGGCTTGACATGTGACATTTGGTTTTGGTAATTCAGTGTAGCAATTATGATAAATCAAAGTCAACACAGCAAAGAATGGTATTTTATGTTTGCGGGAGGTGTAACATTCAGTCCTGTGGGAAAGTGGTCAGTGAGTGGACAGACGGCCAGAGGGTTTGAGGGCCACTCGAGGACTGAGTGTTGCTCAAGCCATGGAGCATTAGTGTAAATAAGCCCAGCAGAAAATCTGGACTGCACAATTGAGAAACAAAGTTCAACTGCAAAGAATGTAACTGTAACCAAACAATCAAATAACCAATGCCACATGGTTTCCCTTTGCATCTCTGGGGCTGCCTTATAGTTTGTTGCTGTCTCAGTAGCAAAAGAAGCTGCACAAGTAGCAGTAGTCATATTAGCAGCAGTGCTTCTGCTAAGAGGTCTAAACATGTCAATAGACTTGCAGTGTGCTAGTTTTAAATTAGCTGCATTTAATTAAAAGGGGAGGGGGTCCTTACTTACTTCAGCCTGAAGTGTGCAAAATATTTCTAATCTGCTGTCCTTTGTCAAAAATGCAAAATCAGGAGTTTGGTCAGGAATTTTTAATTAATTTGAGCCTGTTGCTTGTCAGGATCAAAACAGGAGAAGACAACCACAAGAGAGCCTGGTAAATCAGGTGAGAATTCAAGAACATGCTCAGAGGCACATCGGCTGCTTGGCACTGCATGTTTGCTTTTGTGTTTGCTCATGTGCATGTATGTACCTATCAAAGCTGGCATGGGGAATGTGTGTGTGTGTTCCTTTGTATCTGTCTATTTGTCTTCATCTGTGTCAGAGATGTTCGGGACAGGTTGCCTGTTTAGGCTTGCCTCTCTAATATTTTGTCAATTCAAGAAAGTTCGAGCTGCCTGAAGGCTGATATAAAAGCAGCCTGAGTTAGAGTGTGTGCTAAAGTTTGCCCACCCCCCGCAGCTTTGGTGCCTATGACTGCCTGTTTTTACCAGGCAAGCGGGAGCAGCCAGACTGGAGGACCGATGGCTTATCTTAAGTTCTTCTTCACTGACTTTATAACTTTATTTCTCATCATTTTGGTTCTTTTTTCAGCCGCAGTGTCATAAGATACTTCCATAAATGTTCACACTCCAATCTACTGTCTACGTGTCTCTCATCAAGCATCTTCCCACTTCCAGATATAGAACCACTGAGCTTTCCCGTGACTCTGCTTTAGAAACTGTATATCTTCTTCTCATCTCTTAAGAAACAATTTGTTTCACTAATGCAATCTGACACAAAGAGTGCAGTCTGGGTTGATTCAGATCGATTCTTTATGTGATTGTATGTGACTGCGCGTGCTTGCATGAGAGAAAGAAAGTGTGTGCACATCCACTTGTGTTTGTCACATGGGTTATTCCTGTCAGTGTGACATTTATGTCTGTGCTGCTCTCTGGCTGTGTAAACAGTCTTGGGTATAGCGTCTGTCTGAGCCCGGCCAAGTCATTAGGCATAGATCAAGTGGGAATGCAAAATTTGAGAGAGGAGGTGGGATTGTGGGAGAAGGAGAGGGAGGGAGGAAAAGAGTTGGAGGGGTTGGTTGTGGTTCAATCTGAACTGGTTGGATAAACAGGGTGGTGAAAAGCAGAATAAACTGTAGGTTTGTGGTGTGCCAGCGCTCAAAATAGCAGTGATTGCATCAATATTTTGATTCAGCAGAAGCCCATCAGCACCAACGCATTTCACAGCTGCATTCGCAGCATTTTTATTTTCATAAAGTAGGTAAAGTTATGCACTTAGCATTTTGCAATAAAGCCATTCCTGCTGCTCGACTTAACAGATTCACATGCTGGAATCATATGCAGCTGACGACTGACAAACAGCAGTAAAACTAATGCCGTATGACCACAAATAGCACGGGGGTTTCCTGGCACATGCTTAAAGAGGTGTTACAGTCATGTAAAAGGCCACAAAGTAAAGATAGGCCATTAGTGGTTTATCGTAAATCCAAATCATAAATACACTTTTTGAAATGGCATTTCCATCCTTGAAGTGAGCAGAGTAATAACATGTCTGTCTCAGTTATTTACACTGCACGCTGACTGTATGTATTTTTATCCACCTTACGTGTTTCACAAGATGAATGGCTGCCATAACTATATTTGACTTTGCCATGGAAAGTCATTGTTAAAGAAAAGGAGTTTGAGCTTAATCCCTGTTTGTGGAGCCAACCATTAGAGATTCTCTGACTCACACATTAATGGGGCTTTACTTTGAGCAGGAGGAGTGACCAGCTCTGAGGTTAACCACACCTACAGCCACGGTTTCACCCGAAGGGCTCCAAAACCTCCATCCCTGTCTCTCTCCTACCACAAATCAAACAAACGGAGACCAAACAAACATGCTCAGTTCTCCCACTGTTAATTGGTTCATCTGAAACTTGGCTACTGCGTTTTAACCTTCTTCTGTCTCTCCCACCTTTCACACAGCTTTTATGATTCAAGTACAGGAAATGAAAGATTGGAGAAGAACATCAGGGATAATTAGTCCCAATTCTCTCCTAATTTACTATAATTGACCTCAATCTGTCCTCTGTAGGGCTGTGATCCCCCTCCGTTGCATGACGTGACACCATCGGAATATGTGACCACTATATTTCTAGCTTCTTTTTTTTTTATTGCAAGTCACATCTTTCCATTTTCAGCACATGTGCAGCCTCTCTGTCATTGTTCTCGCCTCTAACTGTGTCTTCATCCCTCTTGACCGGGCAACGTGCAAATCTCTCATAGTTCAAGTGTTCTCTAATCTAGCTTACTCTCGTAATTGTAGTCTCCTTGCAAATATTCTCCATTCTAAATGCAGATGACACTGGAGTAGTGATTGATCCTCAGCCTCCTGAACATGAAGAAGGTGAGCTGTTATTCATCGGACTGTGAGTGAAAAAAAGAGCGTTTGATTCTGCGCCTGTGTTTACTGACGTGCCGCTCACTGACTCAAAAGAAAAACATCCTTAAAAGGGCAGAAGAGTCCGCCCGAGGCAGTTACAGCACCGTGCTCAAAAAGGGTCGCCGGGGAAAACTTTATAGTAATCATTTATTTTGTAATGATGAAATATAAAGTGTTTTTTCTCTTATAATAGTGGCCACTGAGGCATCAGCCACCTGGTCACTGTAACCTACAGTAGGAGTCATCATATAAGGCCATGTCAGCCAGCAAGTGGCTGGAGAATATTTATATAATGGTATTTATATGTAGAAAAACTGATAACACATCTGTGTGAATGGAAAGCAGCTGCATTTGAGCACTTTTATTACTACTTTATATATTTCAAACAAAGTAACGTTTTATGACTTCATGCTAATGTGATCATTTGATAAGTAATAGACGATAGTCCGCCTACCCTTCTTTTGCTGCTATAACTCTGGTCACAGCTGTCATGTGCAGTTTATTACCCACATCCTCTGCAGCAGTTTGAGATATGATAACCTTGATGTGCATTTTACAGTCTGTGAGTTCTGGAGCCACCAGGTTTGGTTCTGGTGATTTACGAGCATGTGTTCGACTGAAGCTAATGAAGCTGCCTTGGTCCTTTCTTTCAGATAGCAATTCCCAGTATCCCACTCTGTGGACGGAGCAGGTTCGCAGTCGACAGAACAATAGAACCAGAGCGCCATGTGAGTTTCAAAGGCCGCTTTTTTATTTAACGATGGCGAGCGGGTGTTGCAAACCTCAACTGAAAGCCCGCTGTGTTTTTCCAGCTTGTGTGAGCAATCATGGTTTGAGGTTGTTCCTGTCTTTTAAGGACAGATGGTGGGTTGTGAAACCAGTACATCTCAGTGTTGGAGTGCGTCAGGCTTTGAGGATCTGCTTCTCTGTGGTTCTTCTCATTGCAGCATTTCTGTAATTATCCTCACATGGCACAGACAGAGGATCTTCTATTGACTTTTTACAAACATGCCTGTTAATTTTCTTCATCAGTTGCCTTGGAAATATGTTGCTTTTCATACAACACAATAGTATTTTAGGCTAGCCTAGAGATGAGAACCCTCTGTGCTTGTGCTGCGTTTGTGTGTGAATCCCATTATCATAATTTACAACCAATAAAAAGCTTGAGAAATGCAGCATTGATGGTTTTGATTACCACATGCTCTTTGGGGTATTGGGGTGAAAAAAAAACACCCGCCCCAACAAAGAGAGCCCATACGGAGGAACTGGAGCGAAGAAAGTTGGTTGAGAAAGCGGGGAGGCATTTCATTTGGTCTCTTTTGTGTGGGTAAAGATCTCTAATGAAAATAAACAAAGAAAAGGGATATCCATAATCCTGCAGAAGCTTGTGCGCCTTAAGGCAAGGAAGAGATAAAAATCCCTCATAGCCAGAAGAGCTCTTCTTCAATTCCTCAGCTTAATGTGGCCGCTGTACAGAAAAAAAGTCTGATTAGATCCTGCTGAGGCTCTGCAAAATCCCATCAAGACCACATCATTTTACATACGTATGGATAAAAGACAGGCATGCACTTTTTTTTTGGAGGGAGGGATTTTGAACATGTAAACATATATGTCTCTGGTACTTTACAGTATCCTGCAGCTCTGTGTCAGTCTATGCGGGTGTTTGACAGCGTAGGCCCAACTGACCACTGTGCTGCCTTTGTCCTGTCTGTTTCTTTCGCTGTCACACATCCACAAAGGCCAGTTGAGTGTCCAAATATTTACTTAACTTGGGGCATAGGGAGCTGTACTTAGTCATTAGCCCGTTAATGTCCGTAAACAGTGCCATGGGGGGCTGATATAGCAGTCTACACACCCTGTCTCCAAGCACTCGTCCTCCACCCCTTTGTCTTCCTCCTCCTGCTCCTCCTCCTCCTCAGGGATTTCCAGCAATGGTTAGAATGGAATGAGAGAGCAGCTGCATGCGTTTTGCTTTTATACAGAAATTAATTCAACCATAATGCATGTCTTATAATTCCAAATGTGTTTGCCAGATCTGGTTAGGAGTAGCTCCAAATTTAAAATTCAAACATACCCTCTTGTTCATATCAAATGTGCCTCTTTGGAGTGTGTATTTGCCAAGTCACACAACCCAGACCACCTAAATGAATGCTCAGGTTAGAGACCGTATGCATGTGCTTGTGTTCTTGTAACCGATATGCAAATGCCTTTGCTGATTCCTGTATAACTTCTAACCCCTATTTTCCAGCCTCATCATGTGATCAGGAAAAGCTTTCTGCCCAGGAAGAGGCAAGGCAGCACAAGAGTGATGCTGTATTTGTACCAGATTGTGCCCAAGGAGGACTTTACAAGCCTGTCCAATGTCACCCCTCTACTGGTTACTGCTGGTGTGTCCTTGTGGATACTGGACGGCCCATACCTGGGACCTCTACGAGGTAGGCAAAACAATCACCTACACAAAAGAGCCTCATGTTACATGGATCCTTGGGGGCTTATGTGCAGTATTTAATTACCCATTTACAAATATTCTTGGCATTTATTGCCTACTTCTGTGTGAGGAGCAAACTTAAAAGTCATTACACAAAGCAGGTAAGTGATCATTAGCCAGACCTAACAGGGCAGTGAGGTCACAAGAAAGAGAATCTGCCCATCTAGGTGACCTTGCTTGAATTATCTTATCACAGGTCTGAACATCTGCAGGCCTGCAAAATGTGCAAACTTTGAAAATACTGAAAAGAAATAAGAAATAAACACATTTTCTGTGCGATTTGTGAAGCAGCATAAATCTCAGACCTGTGACATCGCACGTCCAAGCATGCACACCGACATCTTTTTTTGCTGATGACGCAGAGTGACTCGGTGGTGTGGTGGGTGGCGGGTCAGAGGTCAGTCAGCCTGGCAGACCGGAGAACTGACACAGTCTTATTGAGCAGCGTGGCTGGGTATCAGATTAACAAGGCTCCAGGCAGAGTGCCAGAGAGCACATTAGCACACATATGGAAGCATGGATTTTCTTCCTTGTCCCAGACCAGCTTTTGGCCCAGTCGCACAGCAGCAATCGGGGCTCTGCCGTCTCTCCAAGGGAGACTGTGAAAGCTTCCTTGTGTCCCACGCTCCCTGTCTCCCACTCTTCTATCTCTCTGTTTCTTGCCTTCCCTTCGCATTTCTGTCCTCATACCAGCTCCAAATCCTTCCCCTCTTTTTGGATGTCTTTCACAGCCACAAAACAATTATTTCTATCCCTAAGATTTAACTGCACAGGGTAATTGGAGAGCATGACAGTCCTCTCTGACTTTACAGTAAAGATCACTTTACTGTTATTGATCATCCCTTTCAGATATTTTTTTTCTGTTACAGGTATGAACAGCCAAAATGTGATGGCAACGCTAGAGCCCACCCACCTAAAGCTAAGGACCATTATAAAAGCAGACATCTCCAAGGTAAATCTTTCAAAACTGGAATCAGTCTCTGTTTTTTCTCTGTGTTCAGACCACACGGTGACGTTCCTCAGCAGTCGGCCTGTAACTGCTGCCTCGCTTCCAAGGTTGTGATAACAATGCGAGCGTGTGTGTGTGCTGCCATCATTGGTGCTGTTGGTCAAGGAAACGCTTGTTAAAGAGTTGAGGATTGCCAGATACTGCCCTTCACTGGTCAATAAGCAGGCAGACAGAGACGGATTGCGGGAGAATTAATCTTCAGCTGATATGTGAGATGGAGTGTGGTGGGATGAAAGCAGAGAGGTGGAACAGCAGGGAGGTGAGCAGGAGATAATGGATAATAGGATGCCAGAGATAGGTGGTGATCATGGGATTGATAACAGTGTAGATAACTAAATTGAGGGCAGCAGATCACTTGGGGGGTGGAGGTCACGGGGTGGGCTCAGTTACAGGTGAGCTTGTGTTTGCTACATGTTTATTAAAGGATTGTGAATCACATTATTTTAAGGTAGATTTTGAAGCTCTTAATTATGAATATCCCAACGAGATGCACAAATTAACAGGGTCCTAAACAACTCTGACACTGGATTACAAAAACAAAAACATGATTATTAGATGAAAGAAAGAATGAAAATGGATCATCCATGCATAGATTTCAATTGTAAAAACATTAGCAATGGCAGGTTTTGTGTATGTCAAGCCTGGACACCCTCACAAAAAAGCCAAATTATTGCTACATGTGAAGAAAATAAACCACGATTTGATGCAGCTTCACTTCCTCTTTGTGCTAGAAGTAGGACCGTGACTAACAACGTTCTGTGGTGGAGACCCCGAACAGAATCAGTCTTTGTGAGAAAGGATCGGGTCTCAGTATCCTGCCAAAAGTATCTGACTTACGTGTGTCACTGAGGAAAGGAAATGCAGCTGAATTTTACTGTGTAATTTAAATGACTTTTTTAGGCTAGTACAGTTAGGAAATCAATCTCACATACAGTTTTCCTGATTGTCAATCAAAAAAAAAAAAAATCCAGTTGTTGTAAGCATGTGGCTCTTGTAATGGTCTTCCTCGTCTTCAACAGAAGTTACACTCAGCCTCACCAGTGGAACCTGCACTGGGATGACTGAACCATTTAAAAATATGATCAAGCTTTCATTCGCCTGCATTCACTTTTGTACTCATCTAACTGCACAACCTGTGCCTGTCAGGCAACCAATCATAGGTGAAGCTGAGTTACAGCTTTCAGCTGTAAGCCTACAACCAAATCACAGTTTAAGTTGAATGGTGCTTGACAAACTTGCAAAAAAGAAATAAAACATTTTTTTTGGTGGTTTGGTAAATATCTTAATAATCCAGCAGCATATGAACAGAGCCACCACTGTTCCTGTCCTATCCACAACTGTTTATGTAACAGTGTGCCAGGCCAGAGCAGAGCTTTCTGCTCACAGGTGCTGCGTTTAGCAGGAGACCAGCACTCTGTCTCTGCTCAAGCATCAAGGACTCGTGTAGTTTATACAGAACAGACAGCCACAGATAAATGCGTGGTAAACCAAGAAATGCTACTAATCTTTAGCTATGCTAACCTATGAGAAACACCTGAAGACAAGCTAAACACCTGACTGTCCCAAATGAACAGAAAACAGTATGTTTAGTCAGCCACACTCACCTAACACGGTGCGTTAGAATAGTGACATCATTTTAAACCTGCCTAAGAAATCTGCATCTTATCAGCCAGCTCTTCCACTATAAAGTAGACTGGGATGCTGAAAAAAGAGAAAAAAGTAGCATCTTGGTTTTTTTTTTTATGAGCAATTGCGTCAATGGCTATAAACCCTGTTACTGTACAAACCAGGTATAATTATAAACGTTGCCTTCACATTGCTGCAACCCATTTGCTGTTGAAGCACTGGTGTTGAGAGGTTTATGGGGCGAGATGTGAGGAAGGAGCAACTTGCCCTGGAAGGGCCAGGAAAGTAAAGCTGAGTTTTTGGCTAGCTCTATCCCCACAGCAGGCTCATGGGACAGCATGGGGGCAGGCACTGGGAGCTGCGGCTGCGAGTGCTGACAGGGCTCTGCCCCATGTGGCTCCGTAGAAAAACACTGCTTCTCACTGACAGTAACACACAGGCACACACATGTAAACATGCACTTACTGCCCAACGTTTTACAGGCTGCAGATATGTGGAGGCCCATGAATGGTGGTGCAGCGCTTTGCTTTTCAAAAAGAGAAAAAAAAATTAATTATGAAGGCTTTCCCAACTTGATTCTGTCCCGCATCTGTCAAACTTTGGTATTACATAATTCTAATTATTATGGAATAAGACAGCAGCCATTTAGTGCTGCAGCCTTGACAAGAACGGAAAATGGCCAGACACAATTTCCTTCAAATGACAGCAGGCACATTCGTGTCCTTCCCTTCAGCTAAACAGTGTCCAGGCACACAGAAGCCGATCTGTCCCACCCCCATAGAGAAACCACTGCTGTTAAGAGGAAACGGCTGAAGCATTACCTGATGGCTTCCCTTCTGAATGAATTGCAGTCGTGCTAAAATTCTTGCAGCATTACCAAGAGCGGGGGTGCTCTCCATGAAAAACAGTGAGCCTCAAACAAGTCCGACTGCATCCCACAAATCTCCCTTCATTTAGAAGCCAGATAAAAAACACTTCTCCTTCTGAGGGTGCATTTATTTGACTGTCTAGACTAATTTACCACAAGGAGCTCCATAAGGCACCATTTTGGCGATTAGCAGGTGGGTCAGATATTTTACTGGGCAAGAGTCAGGGAGAGCCTACTAAAAGTTAAGTACAAGTCTTTTTAATGTGTAAAGGAGACCGTGGAACAATGTGGACGTGATTTTTTCCAACCCTGGGCTTGGTGCAAGCTGCTAAAGCCCTGAAAGGTGGAATGGAGGCTGGATGTTTATGGCGATGCTGGTCGCCACCTGTTCGAGACACAAAGCATACTATTATCTCCAGCACAGGAGAATCAGGCCCCGCAGGCCTGGGCCATAAAAAGTGCAGCAAACTATGGAGAATTTCTCCTTCTCCAACGGCACATTAGCACAGGGAAAGCAGATTGTGAGAAAGCAGAGAAGAGCTGGGAATTCAGGAATCCCTCAGGTCTCTGTAGCCTTCAGCTTTAAAGGAATAGCTTTGGTGTCCTCACCCTAAAAATGGGCACACAGACAATTACTGTCTTTAAAGTCATTCCACCACTGTTGTTCTTCATTTTAATTCCCCCCCCC